>JASANF010004171.1:0-34755 GCA_030248245.1 Trissonchulus sp. WLG1_4 | reverse complement strand
AGTAAAGTAGTAGTAGTAGTAAAAGCATATTGCAACGATAAATCATCACAAAACCCCCAATTTTTGAACGCAGCCATAAAATAGCCTACGCTGGCCCATAGCACGAAAAGATTCACTCCAACTCTTATGTACGCAGCTATACACGCGGGCTTTTACGCCAAATAGATGTGACTTTTGTTCCCCGCTCGACTATATATAACGTAGGTCATAGGCCCTTGGCCCTTGGGCCTATTTTTTTGATCCATGAAATTAAATAATAATGTTTAATATTTTAAAATTATATATTTTAGTTTATTTTATGTCAAAAGTGCAGTTATCAGTGCAATGAAGATGGTTAAAACCTCAAAAAAGCTAAAACTTCAAAAAGTGTAGTTTTCATTGCAATGTCGATGGTTAAAACCTCAAAAAAGCTGAAACTTCTGGGGGCTGCCGCACCCCTGCAAAGTTAAGTGCTTCCTGCAGATTCACTATTGTAGTTTATCGATGGTTACAATTACAAAAAGGTCCAGAGGTTGCCGCCCCCGCCAGACCCCCTTTGATCGGCGGTGGCTCACAGTTGCTCCGCACCCCCCCCCCCCGGGCGCAGCCCCCCCCCCCATTGCGAAATCCTGGATACGCCACGGGCGGGGGGTGCGGCCGGGGCTGCCCGGGGGGCCGGGGCATTAGGCGTGTCTACACCAGGTCGAATCGTCAGGAGGCCGAATCGTCGCCAGGCCGAATCGCCATTTTTAAACTTGTGCTTGAGGTAGAGGTGGCGCTCCTATGTGGGTTTTGGCCATTAATATTATTTTGAAAACGGGCAAAAATAAACATGCATCGTAAGAACAAAAGTTGTTCAGAAATTAATTTCCTTCAATTTGACGTACAGGTCACATGAAAATTTTTGAGCAAAATTTAGCATTTTACTCTCCTTGCAGCTAGGCTCCACACATGTGAGTGTGCGTGTGTGTTTGAAAAACACTAAAATATTCGGCTGAGTTTTTGGATTTAGGCTTAAGCTTAGGCTTAGGCTTAGTCCAGAGTTAATACCAAGCTTAGTTTGGGCTTAGGCTGAGGCTTAGGCTTGTCTTGAAAGTTTGAAATTTATATGTTTATATGATGAGCCTTGTTGTAACCAGGCGCGGACAAGAAATTTCAAATTTTCAAATTTTCATTTTCGTTTATCACTGTTTTTGAGCTTCAGAAGTATAGAGGAAAGGTGACTCTCTTTTGAAAAGTGCAATTAACATTGGGCAAAAGTAATTTTGTGAAAAATTATGACAAGTAAAAAATTTGGAAAATTTTGTCAGTTCGGAGATTTTTTCGACATGCAAAATTTTAAAATTAAAGAAAAAAATGCTACAGGCCTCAAAACTGCACAGAAATTGGTGTGGTAAGTAAGTTTAGGATGCGCTTTCCACCTACATACTCAAAAAGGTCCTGTCGTAAGGTTCGGCCAGGAAACACTAGGGTTTTTTCTTCGCAAAACGGGGTAGGTTTTTTTTCCCCCCACCACTATAAACCACAGAACAGCAGGGGTCTGGGGCGGCAGCCACCAGGAAAAAAAATTTAAAGAAATTTTTGTATTTTCACAGGCCGGTCGCACAGGAAAAAAAGTTAGTACAAAAAAAGTACAAAAAAAGTACAAAAGTGGGTTTGTACATTTTTTGTACTTTTTTTGTACTATTTTTGTACTTTTTATGTACTTTTTATGTACTTTTTTTGTACTTTTTTTGTACTTTTTGAAAACTCATTTTTTTGAAGTTTCGCTGCTATAATACATTTTTTAGCCATTTTGCATCACCGTGGTGTACTTTGTATCGCTCTGATACTTTTGTTGTTTGATAAGACTAACTTATTGTTTTTTGCAAATTTGGCTCTTTTTGTACTTTTTTTGTACTATTTTTGTACATTTTTTTGTACTTTTTTTTGTACTATTTTTTTGTTACTATTTTTTTTTGTACTTTTTTTTGTACTATTTTAAAAAATGCTTTTGTGCTTTGTCTGATACATTTTAATATGTTTTCGATACTTGTTGATGAATAGTAGTCCAATTTATAATGAATTTTTGCCTTATTTTTAATTAACAGTTTTTGTTACTTTTTTTTTGTACAATTTTTGTACTATTTTCAATTTGTACTTTTTTTGCTACTACCTCTTTTGTACTATTTTTGTACTTTTTTGTACTATTTTTGTACTTTTTTTTGTACTTTTTATTAAATTTTTGTTTTTTTATTTTTGTACTATTTTTGTATTTTTTGTCTTTTTATTTCTTTTGTTTCAAGGCTAATTATTTAAAAATCCTTTAAAAAATGGAGAGCGTAGGGATAGATAGTAAAGGTGACTTAGGAAACTAGTGCCTTCAAAAAGTAAAGAAAGAGGTTAAAATTTTCATTGAAAATCATTTTTGTACTTTTTTTGTACTATTTTTGTAAGAAACATTTTTTGTACTATTTTTGTGAGAAACTTTTTTTTTGTACTATTTTTGTGCTTTATATTGTACATATCTTGTCATTTTGTTTTCTACGCTATGTGACATAATAGCTGACACCCTATTTCCCGCCCATATTTGGGGACCACTAATTATTATTCAGTAAAAAATAGGCGTGGTATATAACTACAGCTATTCTAAGCTATGCGAAGTATAGTATATACATATATATAGTGAACTAAATGAGTAGACCAAAGATTTGGTCAATGATATGTACGCGCAATAGAGTATGATACGTATAATACACCTACAATATAGATATTGAGTACAGTACGTACTTCTGCCTGCTAGGTGATGTATTCTTGCCTGCTGTGTGGTATATATATATATATATATATATATATATATATATATATATATATATATATATATATATATATATATATATATATATATATATATATAGGTGTTATATATGTATATAATGTATACCTATCCGCTCCTATATATATATATATATATAAGGAAAAAAGTAAACCCTATTTTCAACTTTTTTGGGTCGTCCTGTGCTCACAGATGTACATGGGGGAGGGTCTCGGGGGGCAAGCCCCCCCCCCCCAGATTTGAGAAACCGGGACAAGCCCCCCTCCTTGGTGCTAAAAGAAAGGTGCCCGAGCACTAAGAAATTGCCCCAGATCGCCGTAAAATGCTTTAAAAATGGGTAAAAAGCTAAAAAATTTCTAGAAATAGCCAAATTTTCCCAAAAATATCCATTTTTTGGCAAAAATTCAAAATGTTTGCGTTTTTGTCCGCTCAAGCCCCCAAAAAGTCGGGACAAGCCCCCCTAAAATTTCGAAAATTCTGGGACAAGCCCCCCCTGCAGACGGAGACCCCGTGTACATGTATGCCTGTGCTCCACATAAATTGGATCCATTAATGCTCGCGGCTGTTATAACGACCATCTTTCGTCTAACTGTTGCACTAATAAAATGGATTATAACACTAACTACTTACGTTTCTGAGTAATAAGCCTCGAAACCTGCGGAAAAAACCCTAATGCGGGAAAAAACCTATCACTTTTTCATTGTTCTATTAGCAGTGAGTATAAACTCAATTTCATCGTGTTCTACAACTCTTAGGCTGCAGCATGGACTAAAAAACAGTTTCTCCGACACACATGTGACTCACAATGTTTCTTTGAAAATCGACTCTTTGGCCGAAATGACTTCTGCCCAAATATGCATTTTTTCAGAATTTAAAAGCATTAAAACTTGTCCTGTACATTTAGCAAAGCTTACTAGAATTTTTCCGCTACAGATCAGCCAACTTTCCTATCCTACCCACGCTGCTGCCCTTGGTGAAAGGGCATTTTTATAATAACATACTCGCGCACGCACGCATACTCAAAACTGAAAACACAATTAGAAAAATGATACAAAAATAGTACAAAAAAAGTACAAAAATAGTACAAAAAAAGTACAAAAATTGTACAAAAATTGTACAAAAAAAGTACAAAAACTGTTAATTAAAATAAGGCAAAAATTCATTATAAATTGGACTACTATTCATCAACAAGTATCGGAAACATATTAAAATGTATCAGACAAAGCACAAAAGCATTTTTTAAAATAGTACAAAAAAAGTACAAAAATAGTACAAAAATAGTACAAAAAAAGTACAAAAAATGTACAAAAATAGTACAAAAAAAGTACAAAAAGAGCCAAATTTGCAAAAAACAATAAGTTAGTCTTATCAAACAACAAAAGTATCAGAGCGATACAAAGTACACCACGGTGATGCAAAATGACTAAAAAATGTATTATAGCAGCGAAACTTCAAAAAAATGAGTTTTCAAAAAGTACAAAAAAAGTACAAAAAAAGTACATAAAAAGTACATAAAAAGTACAAAAATAGTACAAAAAAAGTACAAAAAATGTACAAACCCACTTTTGTACTTTTTTTGTACTTTTTTTGTACTAACTTTTTTTCCTGTGCGACCGGCCCGTGAAAATACAAAAATTTCTTTAAATTTTTTTCCTGGCGGCTGCCGCCCCCAGACCCCTGCTGTTCTGTGGTTTATAGTGGTGGGGGAAAAAAAACCCTACCCCGTTTTGCGAAGAAAAAACCCTAGTGTTTCCTGGCCGAACCTTACGACAGGACCTTTTTGAGTATGTAGGTGGAAAGCGCATCCCAAACTTACTTACCACACCAATTTCTGTGCAGTTTTGAGGCCTGTAGCATTTTTTTATTAAATTTCAAAATTTTGCATGTTGAAAAATTCCGAACTGACAAAATTTTCCAAATCTTTGACTTGTCATAATTTTTCACAAAATCACTTTTGGCCAACGTTAATTGCACTTTTCAAGAGAGTTACCTTTCCTCTATACTTCTGAAGCTCAAAAACAGTGATAAACGAAAATGAAAATTTGAAAATTTGAAAATTCCTGGATCCGCGCCTGGTTACAACAAGGCTCATCATATAAACATATAAATTTCAAACTTTCAAAACTAAGCCTAAGCCTCAGCCTAAGCCCAAACTAAGCTTGGTATTAACTCTGGGACTAAGCCTAAGCCTAAGCTTAAGCCTAAATCCAAACTTGAGCCGATATTTGAGTGTTTTTCAAAACACACACGCACACTCACATGTGTGGAGCCTAGCTGCAAGGAGAGTAAAATGCTAAATTTTGCTCAAAAATTTTTCATGTGACCTGTACGTCAAATTGAAGGAAATTAATTTCTGAACAACTTTTGTTCTTACGATGCATGTTTATTTTTGCCCGTTTTCAAAATAATATTAATGGCCAAAACCCACATAGGAGCGCCACCTCTACCTCAAGCACAAGTTTAAAAATGGCGATTCGGCCTGGCGACGATTCGGCCTCCTGACGATTCGACCTGGTGTAGACACGCCTAATGCCCCGGCCACCCTGGCAGCCCCGGCCGCAACCCCAGCCAGTGGCGTATCCAGGATTTCGCAAAGGGGGGGGGGCTGCGACCGGGGGGGGGGGTGCGGAGCAACTGTGAGCCACCGCCGATCAAAGGGGGTCTGGCGGGGACGGCAACCCTCGGACCTTTTTGTAATTGTAACCATCGATAAACTACAATAGTGAATCTGCAGGAAGCACTTAACTTTGCAGGGGTGCGGCAGCCCCCAGAAGTTTCAGCTTTTTTGAGGTTTTAACCATCGACATTGCAATGAAAACTACACTTTTTGAAGTTTTAGCTTTTTTGAGGTTTTAACCATCTACATTGCACTGACAACTGCACTTTTGACATAAAATAAACTAAAATATATAATTTTAAAATATTAAACATTATTATTTAAGCTCATGGATCAAAAAATAGGCCCAAGGGCCAAGGGCCTATGACCTACGTTATATATAGTCGAGCGGGGAACAAAAGTCACATCTATTTGGCGTAAAAGCCCGTTGTGTACAGCTGCGTACATAAGAGTTGGAGTGAATCTTTTCGTGCTATGGGCCAGCGTAGGCTATTTTATGGCTGCGTTCAAAAATTGGGGTTTTGCGATGATTTATCGTTGCAATATGCTTTTACTACTACTACTACTTTACTACTACTTTATTTCACTCCATCTGAGTGCTGACATGATTCGTTTCACAGACGGGGTGAGCAAAACAAAGAAAAGAGCAAACAGCAATAAAATGAAACAAAAACTAAAAGCACACTTTTTTCAATCGACAAAAACGTTAGATATATAAATACATATGCATAATTTTCCAGTAGCACTATTCCACTAAAAATCTCAACAAGAACTCATCAATTTCATCCAATATTGATTTAAAATGCATAGGCGACTTCGCTTTGAAAATGTCTTTGCCGGATAGGTGCAGGGAATTCCAAGCCGCAACTACTCGATAACTAAAATACTGTTTCTCTAACTCCGTACGACAGAGCCTGGGTTCTAATTTCCATATATGTCCCCTTGTTCCAATTTCATTGGCGAGGTCGAAAAAATCAGAAAAACACAAATCAATAACATCAAACAACATTTTATAAACCATAACTAAGTCAATTTTCATACGTCTCAATGCTAACTTTTCAAGACCTAGAATGTTACACCGACTTTCGTAATCAACTCCTGGCACTAATCGTCGAGTAAAACTACGTTGTACTGATTCAATTTTTCTTATATCACAAAGTAAATGAGGGTTCCACACAACACAAGCATATTCCAATCTACTTCGCACATATGTTTTATACAAATTGACAAGGAAATCAATATCTTTGGTGACAAATGTTTTGAAAATCAAATTAACGGTTCTATGCCCACTAAGTGACACTGCTCTACAATGTTCTGAGAACTTCAAACTGCTGTTAAAAATGACTCCCAAATCTTTAAAACTGTTAGACACTGGCATGGTCTGACCATGTATGCAGTAATCTAAATATGGATTGCCATGACCAAAATGAACCACAACACACTTTTGAAAGGCAATAGTTAACTGCCACATTTCAGCCCACTGAACCACCCTTTCTAAATCCCTTGTTAAAGCGCCTGGTCCATCTCTAAGACCGAACGACAAATACAACTTCACATCATCCGCATAAACAAGGATATTAGCTTCAGATACAATATGGACTAAATCATTTATATAAAGTAAAAACAAAGTAGGACCAATTACTGAACCTTGTGGTACTCCACTAGTTGCATCAGACCAATCAGAAAAGACATCACCGATTCTCACTCTTTGTTTGCGATGGGAAAGAAATTGTCTTATCCAAGATAAAAGTGGGTCCATGATTCCAATGGACTGGAGTTTCAACAACAACTTAGCGTGTGACACGCTGTTGAATGCTTTTCGTATATCCAAATAAATTATGTCAGTAAATTTCTTTTCATAAACAGCGTGAAACAAATCTTTCAAAAGGACCAGTAATTGCGTAACAGTAGAACGACGTTTTAAAAAACCATATTGCTTTGAAGTAATAATATTATGCTCACGTATATAATCTAAAAGCGCTACATTTATAATTCGTTCTAAAATTTTACAAGCTACTACTGTCAAAGACACGTCCCGATATGAACTAGGATCACTTCTAGACCCCTTACCCTTAAAAATTGGACAGATATTTGCCTTTTTCCAAACCTCAGGAACATAACCCAACCGAAGTGATATGTCAAAAATTAAAAACAAAGGCTCAGCTAACGGGGCAGCCAATAAACGATAAAAAATCTGCGGTATATTATCTGGTCCTGCTGAAAACTTAAATTTTTGCGACAATAATACTTCAAAAACTGAAATAACATCGAAACTAATATCACTTAAAACACAACCGCTTGTATTATATCTTAACACAGGCCGAATTCCATTATCAACAGAGAACACCGCAGCAAAACAGTCATTCAGTACACTGGCTTTATCGAAGTCTGTTGATGCTACACGGTTATTAACCACCAAGGAGGGAATTGACTGTTGATTTTTCAGCTTGAAATTTACGTAAGTAAAAAACCGTTTGAAGTTTTTTGTATCTATCAATTTGACTTCAAATTTGTTTAAAAACTGCTTTTCAGCATTTATAACTACTTCAGTCAAGCGATTATACTCAACCATCGCAAAATTATCAAATTCCCTAGTCCATGTTTTATACGCATTAACTCTACGTGCCCTCAGATTCAAAATATGATCTGGCCACCTAATTTCGTATTCATTGAATAATTTTAACGGAACAAAGCATTCAACAGCAATATTAACCAAATCAGAAAACAGGTTCCAGAAATATTCAACGGGGTGGGCCTCTACCAAAGCAAGATTACCTCAGAAAAAGTTTACCCAGTCAATATTACTAAACAGAGCAGTCATTTCAATCATATTACAATTCCTGTAATCTCTACGGAACACGAGTTTTGGCACAGTTTTCCTGCATCGTATTTTAAATCGAATAATTAAATGATCAGACCGAGAAAAATGCTCTCCAACTTTCAAACTGAAAATTTTTTGCGAATCATTACAGAAAATTAAATCAAGAATCCTAGGTGGCGTTAATCGAGTAGGTTCAAAAACACAATTTTCAAAACCAAATCCCAACAAAAACCAGACGAAATCTTCGTGCAATTTTACAGTGTCAGACAAAGTGTCCCAATTAAAAGTCGGAAAATTGAAATCCCCACAGAGAATGACAGTGTCCGCAGAAGTTGAACGCATAATGACATCTATATCGTGATATATATATATATATTATATAACTGTTGTACCGTTTGATTGCGATAAATAATGACTAGACAAATACACAAATTCGGAAACTGCAAATCTAGAACTAACGTCTCTCCATGAAGCTCACTTTGATACAGCGCCTCATTACATGCAATATCCCTTCTAACTATACCGCAAACTCCTCCTCCACGATTGTTACGATCTTTACGAAAAATGTGATACCTTGAATTTGTGACAACTATAGAATCCGGAAAACTGTCATCTAATTTAGTTTCCGTAATAGCTACTATTGCTGGTTTTTCATAACTCAAAAGCAAGTCTAACTCTAGTCTTTTATACAGAGGACTCATCGAAAAAGCATTAAAATATATACAAGAATATTCTGACAAGATCGATTTGTTCGACGCATTTGAAACCGATGCAGATCCAGACCAAATGGAAGGTTTATTCAGCTGTTGATCAAAAGTGGGCACTCTGCGCCCTTGGCAATCTAGTTTAAAGACACCAATGGCCCCCCTTCCACTGCCCCAACAGTTCCAAATCCTTCACCATTACCCCCCGATTTAGCCCTAAATTCCCCCAAGACCGCCCCCCGATAGTTTCCAACTCCCGAGTTCACCTTATTTACCAAATCATGATCACCCCCCTGACGTTTCGCATCCCACTGCCCTCGTTGACCGAATTTAAATTGGTTGTATTCGCGTCGTTGTTGCCGCTGACGGTAAGTGAGATCCCCCCGAATAAACAATCCCCCATGCCCTTCGATTTGACCCGGAAAAACTCTGCGTCTCGCCTTCTCCAAGACATCCTTCTTATAATCAGCCGATGCCAACTTTACCTTGAGCAACCGGGGCTTGTTTGCATATGTAGGTCCATCTCTCCATGCAGAGCTAACCGCCTCCCCCGATATACCACCAGCTTTCACAACTTCTCTCACCAAATCAAGGTCCGATTTATCCCCTTGCGGCTTCAATCCCAAAACAACAACATTATTTCGCTTCTCCTCCAATTCCCTAGCCTCCGTAAAAGCTTCGAAAACTGAATTCGAAACAGCTCTAGTTATGCCATCGACTAGGCCAGCAACCCATACAGGGGACCCAACTTGCAACGAGGTATCCAACCGCGATTCGGAATCAGATTTGGGGCAAGCGGGTGAAGCTAGAGATTTGGTTTCCAATAAAGCCAGTCTCGCCTCCAGCTCCCGGTGCATTTCCCTCAGTTTTCCTATTTCCGCTTTCATATTAGGTATATCCTCGCGGCAAGCGGGACAAATGAAACAAAGACCAATAAACTTTTCAGGATTGTTCAAATCACTCGTCAATTTGGTAGAAATCTTAACACATTCGGGATGAAACGATCACAACCAAAACAGTTGACGGCAGCACCGGGCAATAGAGACCCTCCACATCCTTCCTTAGCACATACAACTTGAGAAATAGAGCCGCGTCTCCCCGCCATCGTGAAAAAGAAGCAATCACTGAAAAAGAAGCAATCACTGAAAAAGAAGCAATCACTGAAAAAGAAGCAATCACTGAAAAAGAAGCAATCACTGAAAAAGAAGCAATCACTGAAAAAGAAGCAATCACTGAAAAAGAAGCAATCACTGAAAAAGAAGCAATCACTGAAAAAGAAGCAATCACTGAAAAAGAAGCAATCACTGAAAAAGAAGCAATCACTGAAAAAGAAGCAATCACTGAAAAAGAAGCAATCACTGAAAAAGAAGCAATCACTGAAAAAGAAGCAATCACTGAAAAAGAAGCAATCACTTTGCCAGGTGGCTTTTTCTGATCCGTCGTCAAGAACGACCGTTTCTGATGTGTGTTGCAATTTTAGGGTTGAAAATTGACACACGAGACGCGGATACACTTGCCGTTAGCAGATCATTATTCAAAGTTCCAAATGGTCGACTGTGGCTAATTTTATTATACAGAAACTATAAATTGGCCGAAAATTGCTAATATGTGTCGTTTTTAGCGTTAAAATAGCAATTAAATGCATTTTTAACGTTTTAAAACAAGAAACCTCATCCCCCCTCCCCGAAATTTTTTGTGGCTACGCCACTGCAGATTGGTGTAATAATGCTTCAAAAATTAAAATTAACAAAAAGTGAAAAAAATCGTAAAAAATATCATGTATGCAAAAAAATACAAACAAAAAAATACAAACATGTATGCAGCAAAGCAAAAAAAATATACTTTGTATTTAATTTTGTATTTTTTACCCTATCTAACTATACAAATATGTGAGACATTAATCAATTAGCACAGAATATGATAATAGACCTGGCATATATATAGGCATGCACAAAGAAAAAAGGTATCTGAGCCGAAAAAACATCAACAGAATGGAAAAAACTTTTTTTTTATTTTTTTAATTTTGAAGGTAGAATTTGTCAATTGTGGAGGTATCAGAAACACTTGTCAGCTTTTGAAGTTTCGGAAAGGGGGGGGCTGCGACCCTCTAAGGGGGGGGGGCTCAAATCGCTAAGGGGGGGGGGCTGCAGCCCACCCAGCCCCCCCCCCCTAAATACGCCACTGACCCCAGCCTCAGTCACCCTTGGGTAAAACCCCACCACAAGACCAGTCTAGACCATGCACATTTCTACGCCTTTTTTATATTTGGGGTGGCTGGCCAGCCACCCCAAATATAAAAAAAGGCGTAGAAATGTGCAATGTATTTGTGCCGAAGTTTCAGAATTCGTGCCTAAAGTGGGGCTGTCAGATTGGGGTTAAATGCAGTTGTGGGGGAAAGTAGTGGACCTATTTTTTTGAGCAGAGCACTTTGGGGGAAGCATTTTTGCTTCAAGAACCCCTATTTCATTTTTTGAGATTTTCTGAGATATGACCCCTCGAAATCTGAACCCTCAGTGAGGGACGTTTTACAATTTTTTTCCGAAGCCCTTGATTTTTGCGTTTTAATCGTGTCTAAATGGTGTCAGATTATTGTTTACAATTTTTTAGAATCAAAACAAAGGCTTTTTAACCGTTTTCCAGCCGAAAAATTGGCCGAATTCGCCAGAAACGTCCAATTTTTGACCAAATTCAAACTTAGCCTTAATTTAGGCTTGGGCTTAGGCTTAGTATGGGGCGTAGGCTTAGGCTTAGTATCAGGCTTAGGCTTAGGTTCAGGCTTTGGCTTAGGCTCAGGCTTAGGCAATAACAAATCGAAATTTTCAGAAAAAATCCTGCCAACTTAGCCTAGAGAATCCTGCCAACTAAGCCTAGACGATGCCTTAAAACATCATAACGCACTCAAAACTATCCAAAAACAAAGATTATAGCCAATTTTGGCTTCGAACGTTCACGTCCAAAAACACTGAAAATGCAATTTTCAAGGGGTCCTAGCTCAGAAAATCCAAATTTGTGGATAGGGTTCTATTACAAAAAATGCGTCCATCAAGGTGCTCTACTCCAAAATAGGTCTACTATTCCCCCCCCAACTGCACTTGATCCTCAGATTGAGTGACCTTTACTGTGCATAAAAACGTTCTCTGTTCATAGGCCTACGACGAGCTTCATCCGTCAATATTTCAACAAAATATCAACTTTTCGCTTCGCCGCATTGGGCCGCCCCTGCATACTGTCTTGGTTAGGCGTGATTATTTTAAAAATAATCAGGAAAACCAGTGAATCTGAATTTTTTTCTATTATAGATTTTTCAGGTGTTTTTTACCCTACCCTAAAATGTCTCTGAATGGAAAGGGTAAAAAACATCTGAAAATCTGTAACCGAAAAAAATTTACAGAAAATTCAGATCCCTGGTTTTCCTGTAAATATATAAATTAAATTTATATTATATATATATATATATATATATATATATATATGTATATATATATATATATATATATATATATATATATATATATATATATGTTTTAGTTTTTTTCAGGGAACCCAAATACATATCAATAACCAGCCATGGTCTTGCCTTATTGCCCTCCGAATGTCACTCTTGCCTTGGTCTGGACCGGCCACACCTTTTCTAAGTGTTTCCTCAACACCATCGTATCCATCATATTGTCCAGTCTAATGCTATCCTTTGGCAATTTCGAACTCTACATGTATGGCCGCTATGGCAGTCGCATAGACCGGCGCGTGAAGCAATATCCGTGCGCCTACCTGCTACAGTGCTTGGCCATGATACTGCTAATTCTGCTGCCCTTTGCCTCAGTACTGATTCGAACGGTCTGCTTTCACGAGCCCTTCTACGGCTACCATCTGTTCTACGCCCTGGCTAGTCTCTACGCCTGGACAATGTCTATGCTGCTGATTTTGCTGGAGCGAAACTTTGACCTGCCCACCCCGCCGGTTCGGGGTCATAGCCTGTTCCTGCTGATGTTCTGGAGTATGGCCATTGTACTGGATGCCCTAAATTTGGTGGCCATCGGAACGGATGCTTGGACGCGGTGGCTGAAAGAGTGAGTGGACTAAGGGGTGAATTTAGTTTTTTTTTGGGGGGGGTTAACTAGATTAATTTTTAGCTGTTGAGCAATGGACTAGATTGACTTTTGCGGGATTATATACTGGCATTTTTTTGGGTTTTAAAAGTGGGGGGGGTACTAACCCAATAAACGTCACCCTCACTAATTTTTGCACCGATAAAACGTCTAGAACGACACACAACACGGTGAATATAAAGCAAACAAACTGTACACAATGCACCCATGTACACTCATGCACTGTGCTGTCATGTAAGAGAAACCCACATAGTCGCAGGGGTCTGGGGGTGGCAGCCCCCAGAAAAAAATTGCAGAAAATTTGGATTTTCCGGCTGAATTTGGTCAACTGGAGACGTATCAGAAAATTTTTCAAAGAGGAAACGTCCCCTCAGACATTGCATTTTAAGGGAATAGCTAAAGTGGGGGGGGGTACAAAAAAGTGGGGGGGGCTAAAGTGGGGGGGGGTCCGAAAAGTGATGGGGGGGCGCCCCCCCCGCCCACCCCCGGTTAAAAAATGCCGGATATAAGCTTGAACCCAACATCGGGGAAGAAAACCAGAGATTTTGGGGGCTCTCTGGGTGTTATATATCCACGACCCTCCCCCCGCAATTAACCAAAATGATGCTAAATTTTGCTATATAGATATTAGAAAAAAGTGCCGTTTCTTTTGCTCAAATTATGAAACTCCTGGAGTCCGGTTTTTTAGGGAATGTAGGTGCCCCACTCCCCCATCCCCTTTCTGCGTGTATATATGCAATATGCATATGCAGACAATTAACGAAAGTTTGCAGTATTTTTGTTACATATTTTGCAGACCCCAGCATGTGATCGTGTTCGCGCTGATCCTACTGCATCTGCTGTGTGTCATCTTTGTGTTCGGCCTGGGTCTGAAGGCGCCCGGCCTACCCTCGCTCAAACAACGTTACATGTTCTCCTTCTCGCAGATCAGGAACTCATCTTATGCTCAGGTCCGTCATCATACGTGGGCAGCTAGCGAATTGGGGGGGGGGCGAGCCATCGGGGAGGGGGGAGGCGATGTTCGCTTCGTGAGCCACCATTATATTATATATACTGCCTTGTAAGCCACCGACTTTGACGTCGTGAGTAACTTCAAAAGAATCTGTTGGGGAGGTGACGTGCCTGTCTGGGGGGGGGGTGGTGAAAACCTTCACAAGCCGTCCCACGCCCATGTATGTTCGTCATTCATTTTTTGTCTTTCTGAAGAAGATATATATAAATGAACCTCAATCAACTACATTAAGTATAGGTATTAAAAATTTTAGTTTGGGATGATTTTACCTCCAGCCTTTCTTCAATAAGGAAATAAATTTTTATCTGAATGGTATATATATATTGGTTTTAAAATGCTGGTATGAAAGACAAATCCTCATAGTTGCAGGGGTATAGGGGGCGGCAACCCCCAGAAGAAAGAAAACTTGGCTGTGTAATATTGCTGTTATGGTTTGGTGTATATTATTTATTTTGTAGTCATGGTCTAATCATATGTTATCATTATATTGTAAATTGTTAGACAGACATGTGTAATTGCACAGCCCAAATTTTCTCGTATACAGCACGTATTTTGGTGAAGCATGGCTAACTTATTTGATAACGTCGGAACTGCCAGTTTCTGGCATATTTTTAGTGGGGGGGATGGGGGGGGGAGCCCCCCCATTTGGTCCGGAGACCCCCCATTTTGGTCGCGCCCCCCCCCCATTTCAGATGGCGTGCCCCCCCATGCCCCATAGCCCAAAATTTTTTCCGGAAGGACATTTTAGCGAATTTTTAGCTGTAGCGATGTCGTGTTCGTCGGGTTTTTGAGTCCTTTTTGGCTAAATTAGGTATTAGCGTAGCTATAATAACGTATGAAAACGTATATATATAACATTTAACTAGGGATCGACCGGATATCCGGATCCGGCCGGATCCAGTGGATCCGGATCCGGCGCCGGATCCGGATCCAAACCTGCCGGATCCGGATCCAGTATCAAATTGGCACTTCTTGACGACAACTATTTGTTCCAAGGGTCCCCCTTTGGTTTTTATAGTCCGGCCGGAAAATTTTTCTGATGCGCCCCCCCAATTGACCAAATTTGGCCTAAAAATCAAAAAATTTCCCACATTTTTTTCCTGGGGGCTGCCGCCCCCAGACTCCTGCAACTTTTTGGCTTACTATTCCTTGTCATTATCTTTCATCAAAGCCTATACATGAGTACATTATGCTACATTTGCATGTTTACACGAGTATAGTATGCTGCATTTAGTTGTGTAATACACTGTCTTCTGTCTGATGTGACGTTCCCTGTTGGAAAAAAATTTCTGATACGTCTCCAGTTGACCAAATTCAACATAAAAATTGAAAAATTCTCCATTTTTTCCTGGGTGCACCATAGACTCAATTCATTGTCCTCGATAGGGCTGCGGCTATAACAAATTAGCATAAAGCTGAAAAACGCTATTATAAAAAGTCAAAAAATTTTTTCAGACCCCCGCCCAGTCCCGCCCCCCGAAATCGAAGTCTGGGACAGCCAGTGGTCAAGTTAGACAAAAATTTTTTGAAAATTTTTTCATTTTTGGAAAAATGTCTGTGTGTCTCAGGCTGGATCCGGATCCGGATCCGGATCCGGCCGGATCCAGTGGATCCGGATCCGGATCCGGCAGAAATTTTGGATCCGGTCGATCCCTACATTTAACGTATAATAACCATTTTTTCATGTAAAAATAGTGTTTTATCGTGAAATTGGTGCGACCCCCCGCATTTTGGTCGACGCCCCCCGCCATCCGTGGGGGGGGGGGTCGGGGGGGCTGCCCCCCCCCCCCATCGCGCGCCCCCATAAAATTTTGCCTACAAATATTCCAGAGTTTCAACTTTCGATTTAGTGGATTAATTTTGTCTGCTTGACAGCACACGAACAGAGTAACACACTCTGGAATTTTACAGTTTCTGATAGTAGCACCAGCACGGACGATTCTACGCTGGCGCTAGAGTAAAACGCCCTGTAAACACTAAACAGGGTACGCTAAGAAGTGGGCGAAACTGTTGAAAAATAACAAAAAGTTATCAGAATAGCAGGAAAATGATCTTCTCATTACTTTATTACTCTAATGCATCCGATCCTTACAATGCTAAGTTTTTCTCACGTCATATACTACCAGTGGTCACTTTTTTCAAACTTAATCACAATTTTCCACGTTTCAAAGTATATGTAAATTTTAAAAATGGGATTTTCAAAATCCGTCCCCCAACCCTAGGGCTTGTCTCGGTTTCCTAGGTCTAGTTTGTGCCGTCTATGTTGCCTGGTCTCGGTCTCGGTTGGAAATCCCTTCCTGCCCCTCACATGACACAAATGAACTTGTATATTGTTATAGTTTTTACTTTTGCTAACTCATTGATTGTATCTATTGACCGCGAAAGCTAGTGCAAAGCGAGGATATATACCACCCTCCATGTTTGTCAGGGGTGTCCCTGTGCATGTAGATACTTTTGTCCTATGCTGACTTGACGCTGACAAAATTTTTTGGAGTAAACCCTATAATCGTCCATTTGTCTGATCAGAGCACCATTTTATCAAACTATAATATTATAATATCAGCTATCAATTTCGAAGTTCTGTTTTTGATGTTTCTAAGTTGACGCCCTTTTATCGGACAATCCTTTAATTAATTCGTTCCGAATTGCCTAATCCCCCATGTCCGCTAAAAGCCTGCTTTTTGCGGTGTCCCGCTTGGCCTAGCCTGAAGGTGGCACTGTGCTTTGCGCCAAGATTAATTTTTCAACAAAGGAGGGGCTTGGATGCTAAAATAGCCATTTATAAAGCTTCGGGAGCGGTCAGACTTAACCTCATTTGGTTGTTAAATTGTATATTATATGCATATAAAGAAAAAAATCAAGTTTTCAATTTTATATGAGTGTGTATGAGTGTATTTATATATATATATATATATATATATATATATATATATATATATATATATATATATATATATATATATATATATATATATATATATATATATATATATATATATAATGTTTTGTAGTTTACACCATATACATGGACAACTAGAAATGTCTGGGCGGCGGGTGTAGGTTTTTGTCAGGGTTTTAGCATGACTAAGCTTTACCCCTTTTCTACATATATACTATATATAGATGTATATATTTGTAGAATTGTCAAAATCACAGCACATCTAAAACATTCTCCAGCAAACTGTTTAAGCGTGAAATACAGAATCCGGTTTTTGCCATTTGTAGAGCTTACAGTAGCTCTGTGTGCTTCTAGATGGCTTGTAAATATGTTCTATTGCTTCTATTGTACAACTGAGACTTTGTTTGGGTTTAGTATAGAATTTTTTAATACCGTTTTTTAGTGCAGTATTGCAGATATTTTTTACAATTTGAATTTTTATTTTCAATCATTTTCAATTATATACTTTTTCTTTTGTATAGGTTTGTAGATGCAAAATATATTCATTGTCTATATAATTCACACGTATGTATTGTGCATCATATGTAGTATGCTTATGCAGTATAGTGGTGCGGGGAAAAACCCTATTTTCAACTTTTCAGGTCGTCCTGTGCTCCACACAAGTCGGATCCATTAATGCTGGCCGCTGTTATAACGGCCATCTTTCGCCTAACTGTTGCACTAATAAAATGGATTCTAACTACTCACGTTTTTGAATAATAAGCCTCGAAACCTCCGGGGAAAAAACCCTATCTCTTTTTTCGGTTGTTCTATTAGCAGTGAGTATAAACTCAATTTCATCGTGTTCTACAAATCTTAGGCTGCAGTATGAACTAAAAAAACCGTTTCTCCGACACTTTATGTGACTCACAATAATTCTTCAAAAATCGACCCTTTTTGGCAGAAGTGACTTCTGCCCAAATATGCATTTTTTCACTATTTAAAAGCATTAAAAATAGATTTTTGCGCTTATTACGTTAGAAACGGTGGACAAACAGCGCCCGCGTCTACCATTCTTGGATTTACGTGGTAAGCAGCAGCTAACGCCTAAAAATTCCAAAAAATGGTAAATTTTGGTGAAACATTATATACCAAAACAGGTTTCGTAAGGGGTGTCGGGGTATGGGCCAAAACAACAAAAAACAACGTTTTTTGGCTAAATAAACGGTTTTAATGAAGTCTACGCATGTTATTAGCCCAGATGAATCCATTTTTGTAGCAACAAGGTGCGAGTTTAGCAAAAAATTGTCGCCAAACAAAATAGGGTTTTTTCCCCGCAATAGGGTTTTTTCCCGCACAAGCTTTGAACTGTCACAAGTAAACCACAACGTTTTTTACTGTTTTTGAGCTTTAGAAGTATAGAGGAAAGGTAACTCTGTTGAAAAACACAAACGGCGTTGGCCAAAAGTGTTTTTGTGAAAAATTATGACCAGTCAAAAATTTGGAAAATTTTGTCACTTTGGAATTTTTCAACATGCAAAATTTTGAGATTTCATAAAAAATGCTACAGGCCTCAGAACTGTACAAAAATTGGTGTGGTAAGTCAGTTTGGGTTGCGCTTTCCACCTACATACTCAAAAAGGTCCTATGTCGTAAGGTTCGGCCAGGAAGTACTCGGGTTTTTTTCCCCGCAAAACCCGTAGGGTTTTTTTCCCGCACCACTATATGCGTCACAATAATGTTTAGTATGTTGGTGTTGTGCTCTTTAGCTCTTATTAGGGATGGAAGTCTCGGTCTCGGTCTCGGTAGTTCAAAAGTCTCGGTTTGTAACCGGTCTCGGTTTTTCAAATCTGTGGAACGTGGTGTGGTTGTTTAGTTTATCAGTATTCAGTAAACACAGTATACACACTAAAATGTATGTTTATGTCTTGTGATTACGTTTGTTACTTCAGATTATCTTTCAAGTCTGTATGTGTAATATCATTTAATTCTTTAAAATACGTGTTTGGCTGGTCAACTTTTTTATGCCAATTGGTGGCTTCACATAGTTAACTGTAAATTCCAATTAGTATGGGTTTAGCAATAATCAAAAACAAAAATCTGTGAAAGTACAACTCAACGCACTACTCACAACCATGTCGTGATACATGTAGTTCGGGAGATGAGAAGGGAAGACTCTAGTCTACTCCCAACTAAAATTTAGTCCCTGGGGATTGAGGGGCCCCCACTCAACGGCCAAAGAATGAAAGAGCGTCACGGCACGAAAATCTAATTTTTAAGCCCAAAATCTTTTCTATCTTGGGTGTATTTTAGCAGACATTGGTAATTCCAATGAAATCGGAGCGATTTTCAACTTAATTCGAACGAAACAGTGTTAAAATTTGCTATTTTCTGGCCAGAACAAGGACAAATTGCGTTTAATTTGAGACAGAGGTCAGAATTTTACAATAGTCAAGAATACATGGTCAGACATAATAGAGGGAAAGAACCAAAAATGTAACCAACATTGTCGTCGTTATGTAGCCGTTAGTTATATATACATAAAGTGTCTGACCATGGTCTTAATTTTACTTAAAAACTTGTAAAAAGTCATCAAACCAATAGGTAAAAAATGGCAAAAAATGACCCAAAGTCTCGGTGATTGGCGGTCTCGGAATTTGGTCTCGGTCTCGGTAGTCTCGGTTTCGGAAAAAAACCGAGACTTCCATCCCTAGCTCTTATACGTTTTTGAAGTGGAAAAAATAAACAATATATTTATTCTAACAAAAAACAATATGTATATACATATATATCACAATTATATACACAATCGGTTTTTTGTATTTTTATTTATGTATTTTTTGCTTATTTATTTTTTATATTTGATCAAGCAATTTCTTTCGAAAGCTTGTCTATTATATAGATGTGCCCTGCCCTATATTGCTGTGTATTTTGTAAATTTTCCAAACCCTTCTAAACCCTACACAGCGTTTTCTTGTCTTAAACAGGAAGTTTGTTCTTTTACGTTTTTTCTCCAGAAGTTTTATTAATGTATAAAGCCCACGTAATTTTTGTGAAAGTCCAGTTTGTATTATATAACTAATGTTAGACAAAGTTTTTTTGAATGTTCAAGGTTGTATTATATGCATGCATAGAATGAAATTTTAATAATATTAGTTTTTTTATTTGCAAACTGCTAGAATCTGGTTTTGAAACACTGTTGGCTTCCATTCTACAATTTGTACGGCTTCGTCGTATCTTGTTTTTTAGATCACTAGTTTTTTTATGTCTATATTAAATATTTTACAAAAGCATGTCTGCACGTTTTTTTGCGAAAAAGGGTGAAACGCGGCACTTTTTTTAGAAGTTCATACAAATGTGCGTCCAGTGTATCACTCTTTTAGCCCCAGGCTGAAAGATTGTATACAAAGCCGATTTGGCCGAAAAGGGCCGAAAATAACATTTTTTTTATTTCGAATTTTCGAAAAAGTTTTCAAAGTTACGTCAAAATTGTCAAACTTTCAACATTTTCCCCTGGTATATATCTGATACATATTTATATAAAACTTGATATATATATATATATACATATTTATATATTATTCATAAATCATAAGTAGTTTCTATCTCAGAATATCTAGTATTATATATAATCTTTATAGAAGTGTGAGAATTTCTACGAATGTGAATATGTAAATTTACGATATGCTTATTATCACCTGCATAATAGTGAGCCTGAATTCTTGAATATGTATATACTTTAGTTTTCTGTTTATTGTGAGCGTTCAGCAATTAGTAACAATTGAAGGCTTTACAGTGTCTATAATGTCAATACATATTAAGCTAGCTTGGAAGACTGATTATATATATATACTATGTCAAAATGTTTTTTGAATAGTTATTGTACCCCCTGAGGGATGTTTTTTTAGCAGATTAATTGGATTAGATTAACTAGATTAATCTAAAAAATGTCTGAAATTGTGTCATACGTTTTATCCTTTAGAGCTGCATCTTGCATATATATATTTCCCCGTTTATCACTAACTTTTTAGCACTTTCTTATCATGTTTATACTAACGGTTATATATACTACACGTAGCGGTTATGTACAAAAGTGTGATACGCAGATTTTGTGCCTTTAAAGTATTCTTTAAATAAGACTGAGACACTCTTATGTCTTTTTGATCTGACATGCTGTGAAGCAAGGTTAATCTAATCAAGTGATTCTGCTTTGAAAACAGACCCGTGGAATTTAAACAAAACCTTAACTTTTATCAGAACAAAGTTTGCGCAATATTTCCCTGCCTGATGCACATTAAAAGTTATTTTGGCTATAATAGGTCCTAAACAGCTGCTTAAGATTGATTTGTCCTTAGTTCTCGTTGCAATGAATTTTCTTCAAGGTTTCTCCATTAAGCATTCAGTTGTCTTCTTAAATTTTTTTAGTTTTCTGGTTGGAAATTTTTATTGTAATATAGGCAGTAGGGATGGAAGTCTCGGTCTCGGTCTCGGTCTCGGTCAAAACTCGAGACTAGCCCAGTCTCGGTCTCGGTCTCGGTCTCGGTCTCGGTAGTCGAAAAGTCTCGGTTTGTACCCGGTCTCGGTTTTTCAAATCTGTGAAAAATTTTCCTGTGGTCCCCCCTTTGGTTTATATTTTTCGCAGGAAATTTTTTCCAAAGTTTTCATTTCACCAAAATTTCACACCAAACAGCGAGATTCTGTCAATTTTTTCCGAAAACAACTTTGTCGTGGTTGTTTAGTTTCTCAGTAAAACAATTACACACACACACACACACACACACACACACACACACACACACACACACACACACACACACACACACACACAAATGTATGTTTGTGATTTTCTTACCTCGTACTTGTACTATATTTCAAGTCTGTCTGTGTGATTATTATTATATTTTATTCTTTAGTATTAGTGTTAGGCTGGCCAACTTTTTTATGCCAATTGGTGGTTACAAGTTCGCTGTAAATTCCAATTAGTATGAGTTTAGTAAAAATCAAAAAAATCTGTGAAAGTACAACTCAACGCACTACTCAGAGTTATGCGGTGACACATATACATAGTCCGTGAGATGAGAAAGGAAGACTCAGCTGACTACCCCCCAACTAAAATTTAGTCCCGGGGGATTGAGGGGGGCACCACTCACATGGGGCTCACGCCGGAGGCAAAGAATGAAAAGCGTCAAACGCCCAGGTCTAATTTTTTAGCCAAAAATGCTTTCTATCTTGGGTGTATTTTAGCAGAACATTGGTCATTCCAGCATTCCAGTCATTCCATTCCAACACTGGCTTACCAGGGGGGATGAGGGAATTCCCCCTCCCCGAAATTTTTCCCGACTGAAATTTTACACGAGGGTCCCCTCTTTGGTTTTTGTGGTCCGGCCGGAAACAATTTCCAGTACGTCTCCAATAGACCAAAGTTGGCCTAACAATCAAAAATTTTCCCAATTTTTTTTCTGGGGGCTGCCGCCCCCAGACCCCTGCAACAGTTTGGCTTATTTTTCCTTGCTTTTGTCTTGTCTGAAAGCATATGCATGTGCATTTAGTTGTATTGGGCACTATTTATTTGCTTAATACACTGTTTAATATAGGCTTTTAGCTGTTTTAGGGTAGCAGGCTCGTGATGTCAAAAATCTTCTTAAAGTTTTCAAATTTGCTAGCTTCTGGACCAGTGTCGGTCCAGCAGATTTGTAATTTTCGGTGTTTTGAGCTTTAATTTTACATTCGATGCTGCTCTGGTCAGAATATTAGCGTTGTTTTTGAACAAAATATGCTAATCTAATGTGTCGTTTTTTGCGTTAAAATTGCAATTAAGTGCATTTCAAAAAATCAAAAAGTCATTCCCCCTCGAAATTTTTTCCTGGCTACACCTCTGGGTCATTCCAATAAAATCGGAGCGATTTGTAATTAAATTCGATTCAAACTGTGTCAATAATTGCTACTTTCTGGCGAGAACAAAGACAAATTGCATCTGTTTGGGGCAGAGGTCAAAATTTCACTATATTCAAGAAGACATGGTCACACACAAATAGCGGAAAGAAAAGAACCAGGAATGTAACCAAAATTGCCGTGATGTAACTGTTAGTTATATATGCATAAGGTGTCTGACCATGGTCTTGTAATTTGAAATAAAAAACTTGTAAAAAGTCACCAAATCAGTAGGTAAAAAATTGGCAAAAAATGACCCAAAGTATCGGTTTTTGCGGTCTCGGAATTTGGTCTCGGTCTCGGTAGTCTCGGTTTCGTGGTCTCGGTCTCGGTCTCGGAAAAAAAACCGAGACTTCCATCCCTAATAGGCAGCCTAATTTTCAATATAATTTTAGGCAGATATTTTTGTTGTGTACTATTTCTACTATTGCTTAAGATTTGATGGCTGTTCATGCTTTAAAGCGGTTTATTGATGATTATGTCCAGGTGAGTATATATGTTATATAGAGATATATATGTTATATGTCGTGCCCCTCAAACCTAACTTGCCCTTAGAAATAATAATAATTAGTTTTGAGGGCAAGCAGGACTGTCTCTAGGACTGATTATATACTTATTGCAGTTAATAAATCTTGAAAATGTACATACGTAATATGCCCACGGTTTAGTAAAAAAACCTTTTTTCTACCCCAAAAGTTCGACCAAAAATTTGCAATTTCAACCATCAAGCCTACATATATACAGCAAGTATGTATATAGTCCGAAAAATCAAGCCATCTGCGATTCTAAAGGTTTCTGGGGGGCGGGGGTAGTAATTTTTGGTTAGAGTTAACTACGTCATGCTGATACAACTCAGTGTTTTAAATCTAAAATCTAATCCGCAAAATCTAATACCTAATCCGCAAAATCCCATACCTAATCCGCAAAATCCAGCCAAAATTTTCTGTTTCAGTTTCACAACGACTACGGCTCGGTGAGCGGCAGCAGTGATCTGGGATCGCCGGAAACAGATCTAGCCACCTCTGTGGATCACCTCGAGCACTCATTGGCCACTGACTCGGGTCACGTGATCTTGGCTGAGCAATTCAACTCCGTGCCTCGGGTCACGCCCAATCTGAACTGCAATGCGGCTCAGGCTTTGGAGAATCGGGCCAAGAATCGATACCTCAATGTGCTGCCCTATGATGCCACTAGGGTGGTTTTGCAGGAACCGGTGGAAGGTATATATAATAAATAGTTGGTTTTTTTTGGGAGAAAACGGGGTTTAACTGTTGACGGAAACACAAAGGCATATATATTATGTATATAACGGGGTCAAAATTTTGGGGGGAGGCCTCTCTGGCCGAACTTTGGGGACCGTGCTCCCTTTATTGACCAAAATACCCTAAATTTTGAAAAAGGATGTAAAATTTTATCAAAAAGGTACCGTTTTTGTTATATTTTGTTCAAATTTTCGGGCCCCTTCTTCCTGGCCCTTCAATTTTAGAGGGCACATCCAGCCCCACCTCCTATATACATGTATGCACAGGGGGTATTAAGCGGGGGGGCTGACCAATTATTGAGCGACTAATAGGTTGTCCTGATCATGCGTATGCGGCTAAGGAATTCGGGGGGGGGGAGGGCTACACGAGTTTTCAAACAAAAATTGGCGATTTAGGGACGATAAAGATCGAGGTTCAGTATTACAGGAGAAAAACTGGAAGGGAGGTGCAGCGTCGGTTATGCCGTGTCTGGCCCTGTTGATGGGTATTGGGCAACCCCTGAAGAATAAGATAGTTGTAGAGTAGCGGGGGCTGAACACACATATTGTATGAAGAGGGAAATGAGAGGATGGTGCGGGGGAAAATCCTAGAAAGCGGGACGTGCTTAAAATATTGACGGAAAAGGGATGGGGGGACCGCCCAAAATCGAGAGGCCGGAGGGGGATAAAATGAAATTAACACTAATTTTTTGTGAAAATTTTGCAAAATTAAGGGTATATAATTTTGGTCGATCAGGAGGGAGGGTCCCGAAAATTTGGGCAAAATTGAGTAAAACCAGGGTTTTTTTCAAAATCGACATTGGGTCCATACTCCATGTTGGGTCAGGTTAATTTTCGTTTTGTCCAGTTAAGCACAGACTGGGTCAAGAATATATGTGTCGTAAGTAGACATTTATATTATATTATGTCATTTTCTGTGCAGGTACGCATAGACGTACCCTGGAAAAATTTCGGGGGAATTACTTTTCGAGTTTTTGTAATGGAATGAAATATATAGACTTTTTTGTATTTTCGACACAATTTTTTGCATTTTCGACACAAAAATAAATTGCAAATCACTGTCACACAGCTGCAGGGGCCTGGGAGCGGCAGCTCCTAGGCCAGAACCAAAATTTTTTACATCTTTTAGCAAAAGTTTTACATAATAAAACGTAGTTTGTGGTCATTTATGTAGTCATTTAATCTAAATAAATTCAGTGTCAGTGGCGTATAATATTTATATACCCAGAAAAAAATTTCGGGGAATGACTGTTTTGTAATGGGTTAAAATGCCCTTTTAACATTTATTTTGGCATTTAGGTATAGTAATTTTAACGCTATTAAATTCGCAGTGCAAACGCAAGATCAGTGAGTCACAGGTTGCAGGGGTCTGGGCCGGAGAGCCCCCCAAAAAAATTTTGACCCCGTTACATGTCCTTAGACTTGTTTCTATTTGCCAGACAACACCTACATCAACGCCAACCGGATTACGCTGTTCATGCCGACGTCGGGCGTCAGTCGACACTATATTGCCGCCCAGGGGCCCATGAGAAACACCAGACAGGAATTTTGGCAGATGGTTTTTGAAAATATGTGCGGTCTGATTCTGATGTTGACTGAATTGGTGGAAAAAGGCACGGAAAAGTGTCATCAGTGAGTTGATTTTTTTGTTTTTTTAGTTTATATTTTATTTATTTATTTGTTTGTTTTTATTCTAAAAAATGCTGTGATTTTTTAGTTGATTTGTATTTTAGTGACTGTTTAGTTTTGTAGTATCTTACTCATCTGCCTTAATGTTTTATACATTTCGACTCAGGTTTTTTCGGAATATATTTTGGTCTATTCCTTTTTCTCAGTATATATAAATGTATTTAAACAAATCATATTTTGCATGCCTATTCATGAAAGGTCATAATATATATAGTATAAACTAATATATATATATATATATATATATATATATATATATATATATATATATATATATATATATATATATATATATATATATATATATATATATATATATATATATGTATATATATATATATATATATATATATATATATATATATAAAAAAAAAAAATGTGTGTGGTAGTTCAGAGCAGGACCCAGTCAGGTCCGGGACCGAACTAGTTCAGAGCAGGACCCCGCTACAGACTAGTCCAGATCGGGACCCGCAAAAGTCAGACTTACACAAAAGATGCCTGCGCACTACACATGACCAGTTTTGTCATGTTTGTGTATATAATTGTCTCACTTGTACTAATTGACGATGTTATCTTGTTTCGCCTATATCGAAATTTTAACGCGTTAACACAAATTACAATTTAAACTTTAATGAACTACGTAATTATCGACTTGAATAAATTACAAAGACATTGAAATTATACAAAACCAGTTTATAAAGTTGTTGTTTCAAAAGTTCGGGCAAAAAACTACGTTTCAACAATTTCTTGTCAGGGTCCGTTTTCAGTGCAATTACTTCGCAGCCATTTGAATTTATAAGTTTATCTAACACTTACATAAGCAATTACACTACTGGTCTGCTCTTCAGAATTTTATGTTAAACCGCCTCTTTGTAAAGTTGACGGTCCCGATCTGAACTAGTCTGTAGCGGGGTCCTGCTCTGAACTAGTTGGGTCCGGGACCTGACTGGGTCCTGCTCTGAACTAGTTTTAAAGTGTTGATTAGCATACTAAAAAAATATATATATCACAAATCACCCCAAAGTCCGAAAACTATTATATTGATTTACGCATCAGCTACGCCTACAAACAATGACCGTGAAACCGCGAAATAGGTAGTGTCGGTTGGGTCAAAAATTTTGACCCGGGTCTACCCCTGACGCCCGGTTCATACTTGTCCTTGTCCTTATCGTTTTGTCCTTGAGCAGTTCCAAGAAATCTACTTTGCCAAGTTACACAATTTTTGGCATGAAGACAGTGAAAGTGACTTCCAGATCCGGACTGTATATATACAAAAAATTAGCTGAAACGCTTCTGTCCTATCCTCACAGCAGATGACCGAAATTTGTCCTTGTCCCTTTGTCCCTGTGTTCTTAAGGACAAGGCGTATGAACCGGGCTTGAATAGGAATGGACTTATGAAATTTGTTCTTAAGGACAAGTATAATTCGGACATTAGTAGGAATCGACTGTTATGATACATATGATTTCAGATATTGGCCAGAAGAGGGTGAATGCCTGGAATTCGGACCCCTGCTAGTATCCTGTGTCCACGTGACCGATCATTCCAAATACTATCTCTCGCGTAAACCGTGGATCATTCGAGAACTCTCTCTGATCAATCGCCAAACCTCCCAGGAACTCAGCGTGGTCCAGTATCAATTTCTCGGCTGGTCAGATCACGAGGCGCCCAAGCGGACCAATGAGTTCGTAGATTTCGTCCTGGAAACAGCTGGTCGTGAAGTACTGGCCCCTGGGCCCATTCTAGTCCACTGCTCTGCGGGTATCGGTCGGACGGGCGTGCTAATCATGTGCGATATGGCGCAGCAATTGATGCAAACCGATCAGCCGATCAAACCCAAAGAGCTGCTCAAAATCATGCGGGATCAACGACCGGGCATGATTCAGACTCTACCCCAATACCTTTTCGCGTGTCACTGTATTGTGAAATTGTACCAGTTGCATCGAAAAGATCAGCTGAAACGGTCGGTGCATTAAGTTGATGTGATTAACTTTAGTTGATTTGGTTTTATAGATGTAACTGGGTCCAAAAGTATTGGGGGCTAATGTGGCCAAATTTTGTTAACCTCCCCCCCTGATTGACCAAAAATACTAGGTTCTAAATACTAAATAAAATTACTGAATTTCGTAAAACTTTAAAGGTAAAAAAGGCCATTTTTATGCAAGTTTGCCCAAATTTTTAGGACACTCACCCCCTGAACTCACGATTTATTGAGGTCCCCCTCATACAGTTATAGAGTTTGATTCAATTTACTAGCCGTATGTCTGTTCAGCGTGTAAAGTTGGGACAAATCGTACTATTAATAATGGTACTATGATTATGATTTTGAAGTATGAAGTGTAATAGTAAAGCTTTTAAGCTTTTAAATTTAAATTTAGACCATTATTAGTGGCGTGATTTGGGTTTGCCCCATTTTCTTTTGCTGGCTGAACTGACATATGAACTGAGTTCGAATCAATGAGTTGTTGTTTTGTTTGTTTGTTTGTTTGGCTATTCATATTTTGTCCTTACAAAAAGCATTTTATCTACTTATCATTAAGTATTGTCTTTCAAGTCGCGTCTATAAATACGACTATTATTAGGGTGTTTCAGTTCTAGTGGCTGCCCGTAAAGGTTAAATTTTGTTGCGTATAGTGTGGGCAGAAAAATTGAACCATTTTTGGTATTCAGGTTAAAACAAACTTAAATTTTTTTAACTTTTTTAACTAATTTTTTGAAGTTAAAATAAAAATTTTTTTCAGTTTAAGTTAAAGTATGACCCAAAGCTTGGGGCCAATTCCTAAAATGGATTAAAAGGATTGGATTAAAATTTGTTTTGCCAATAACTCATGACATCGTGTATGAATTCATACAAAATTTGCGATAGCAATTATTTGTAGGACCTCCCGCTTGTACAAAAAAAAGTCTACCTCAACAACGAGATAAGTTATTAGGCAAACAAATTTTAATATAGTCCGTTTAATCCATTTTAGGAATTGGCCCTTAGATATTGGTTAAATGCTGACCCGTTACGGACAAGTATAAAGTATAAACCCAGTCTGTTGTCCGTATTCTGCACTTGCCCGTTTCCGTATATTGTTTTTACTTGGGGGTCTGAACAGTAGCTTTTGCTAGTTGTGCGTTTTATTGTAAATAATTATTTAATTATTGATTATTGTTCAGCTGTAGGTAATTTTGGACTAAAAATTTGTCTGCATTTTGCTAAAAAATATACCATCTAAGCGCAAGCTATGATTTTGATGATTTGTTTGTTTTTATTTCCACCCAGGGGTGGACGCGGGTCGAAATTTTCGACCCGCGACCCAACCCAACCCGCGGCTCTAGACTCGTGGGTAACCCGCGACCCAACCCGCGCCGTAAAACCCGACCCGCGACCCACTTTGACCCACCACTCTATAACCATAACGTACATTATACACAAGCGTGTAGTCAGGATTTTGAAAAAGGGGGTCGCACCTTGTCCACTTTTTTGCTCACTTGTTCAAACTCACTATTGCGGGGTCTGAGCGCCTCAACCCCCAGAATCCAATTATTTTTACACTTATTGGCGAAGTGGCTTACATAACAAAATGTAAATTTGGTCATTTAAATTAATTAAACTAACTGTTGCGGGGGTCTTGGGGCGGCAGCCATCAGAAAAAATGGAGGTTTTTTGAATTTTCAGACAAATTTGGTCAACTAAATTTGGTCAACTGGAGACGTAATCAAAAAATTTTCCGACAGGTAAAATAAAAACAAAAGGTGGGAACTTCATATCAGACAATATATTACACAAGTAAATACAGCATAATGTACTCTAGTAGACAAGCATATATAGGCTATCATGAAAGTTAATAACAAGGAATAAATAGTAAGCCACAGAGTTTGCAGGGGTCTGGGGGCGGCAGCCCCCAGAAAAAAATTTTAGAATTTTTCAAAATTTTGACAATTGGAGACGTATCCGAAATTTTTTTGGCCGGGCTATAAAAACCAAGGGGGGACCCTTGTCGACAATTTCTTCAAGTTCCAGTTTCCGCGGGTCAGAAAAAATTTTTTCGACCCGCGCAGCCTGAAGTGGGTACC
The DNA here is from genome assembly GCA_030248245.1 of Trissonchulus sp. WLG1_4. NCBI lineage: Eukaryota > Metazoa > Nematoda > Enoplea > Enoplida > Ironidae > Trissonchulus > Trissonchulus sp. WLG1_4. Next base: position 4,880 of record JASANF010004171.1, on the reverse strand, counting down.
CGCGGGTCGACCCACGGCTAAAATTTTCCGACCCAACCCAACCCAACCCGCGGGTACCCGCGGGTACCCACGACCCGCGTCCACCCCTGTTTCCACCTTACTTTGAAGAATCAAAATATTTTATCGTAGATACGGCTGTAAATTAGTCTCCACCTTAACGGACTAAAAACTGTCCCATGGTTATTTCGTGTTTTTGAATTGTACAGTTTATTGTATTCTGTATTTATTATTATGTTCCTTTTTATTCGGGTCTAGTTGATTATTGATTTATTGATTAAACTTGTTCTTTTTGTTTGTCGTTGTAAGCAGTGTTTATTTCATCAAAAATTTTGCGTTGATTTACGCACATGACCATACATATGACAGCACAAAAGTTTTGCGTACCCCTCCTCCCCTTGGATGGACCCCCCTTTCCTGCGTAAACTCATTTTTGCCTCCGCCCTCCCAAAAATGACGCAATTTCTACATTTTTGACCAAAAAATACCGTTTTGACAATATTTGGCTAAAATAGTGGTAAAAATCGCTTAAATATCACAAAAATACCGATTTTATCAAATTTTGGCAAAAATTTTACTCGTGCAGGAACCCTCTCTCTTACACCTGGCGGGACCCCCTCCCTCCCCCGGGACCGAAGTTTTTTGGGGGTGTCTTGCCCCCCCATGCCTCCTTCCCCCCAACTACATGTATGCCCATGACAACTTTTTTCTGTTTTTATGACAAAAAACCTAAAATTTCGTATTTTTTGATGCAAACAAATGCTAACTGTAAGTACTGAATTAGGGTTGATAGGCTTCTGAAGCCTAAAGCGATTATATTTTGTTAACAGTACCATATCAACACTGAGAAAACAAAACTATAAAAATAGTCGTATTTAATGTAAAAGAATTTTTACACAAAATTATACACATGTATACACTGGCATAAAAATTTGTTACCGTAAAAGATATTAAAGTCAATACATTCAGAGTACATAAAAGGAAGAGTATGACACTCCCTAATATGCCTTGAGCCTTGCATCCAATGCTAAGCTCAAAATAGCCCTTTTTTGTACGGTTTTCAGGGGTGTACCCCCCTCATTTCAAGACCCTATACTCAACTGGTAATGGGAGTGTCCTAGTCTTCCCATTATGTACTCTTGATGGAACACAGTACAGTAGTATACATACAACAAAAAGTTTACTCGCGCAAAAGGTCCTGTTTTACATGTAGATCTTTTCTTTTTTTTTCAGTGTACCGACCATTTAACCTGAAAAAAGACAGTATATGTAGCTTTGAGAACTTTGACAGTATAGTCACGAGACTATATAAGCGGAAGGAAAGAGTCCTAAAATTATTTGCCGGCTGAACGGACATCTATCGACCCTTTTTAACGGGTGTTTTCTCATTCGACCCAAAGACGCTTGATAGGAACACCGTGGCCTGTAAGCTGGCCAATGGGAAGACGAAGAGTGTCAAATATACTTTTTCATACTCTCTTGCTGTTACTAAAGCTCGATTCATACAGTGGCATGGCCGTCCGTTCAGTCGCCAAACAACACAAAAAGACAGTAATAGTGCATAAGATCACAGATAGTAGTAGTAGTAGTAGTGAGTATTGCATCATTTTGTCAACTAACAACGGACATACGGCTGTAAGTACGAATCGATCCTTCGCTATGCTCACCAACAGTTCTGCCGGCTTTCCTGTCGGTCTTTTTGACTTTGTTCGCTCCGATATTCCCGAGCCCAAGCGCGGCGTTCCCCACCACCGCTCCGGCCACCAGTGCTTTCCACCCTGCGTCCCTTACCCCGGGTCAGCCTTGTGTCTGACCACACCCCCCGCTGTCCCGAAAGCATTTCCCGAAGTCCCCCCCGCCAGATCGATGGCGTTTCGTCCAATAACGTCCCCGGAACTCACGACGTAACCCCCCGTATTGTCGGCCGTTCGCCAGGCATTCCCCAGAATCCCAGAGACGAGACAGCCAAGCAAAAGCAGCAGAGAAATGCTTTGCATTCGCACACCTGCCAATTATAGTCTGAAAAAGTCCCAGCCACAGATGTACACGGGGGGGTTCTGGGAGGGGGCCCTCAGATACCTCTGAGACTCTGGGATAAGCCCTCCCTCAGATCTAACCCTTCGAGGGAAGTCCCACACCGTCGTACTGAAAAAAGGCGCTCCAAGACCGAAAATTTGCTGTAAAATGCTTCAAAAATAAGTGAAAGGTGAAAAAGTGCGAAGCATGTCTAAATTTTGTCAACATTGCTGCTAATTTTGGGCGAAAATTGAAAATTTTTGCGTCGTGAGTTCAAGTCCCCAAAACATCGGGCCTAAAACTTCGAAAAATTCGGCACAACTCCCTCAGACTGACACACCGTGTACATGTATGGTCACAAGACACAGCTGAACTTGATTACTAGACTGTAGGTATATAGTTAGTTGGTAATTCGGTCACCTGGAAGAACAACCGGCTAACTTCATTTTTTTGAAAAAATGGAGTTAAGGTGGTAGTGTCGCCAAAGCAGTTTTGCTCATAGGCTGCAAAATGAGAACTTTTTGATTTGAAATTGTACGTTCACTGAGAAACTACTGAAATGCCATATGGTGTCAAATAAGTACTGCCAGACACTAGACTACCAATATCTACCAATATTTTTAACCAATTACCATTTGTGAGCCAGACATCACACAATAGAGACATAAAAGTTCAAAAAATCAAGCCAGATATCAGATTGGCCAGCTTGTGAAGTACATGTAATGTTTTGACGCACCATTTTTTCCCACAAATAAGAAAAATGAAAAATGAAGCTTCGTTTTTCTTTTGATTTCAAAATAAGTGTCTAAATTTTTTACAATTTATCATTATTGCTGTGAGTACCTTACAGGTTACGCACAGTTTCACAGTTCAAACAGGTATTACTCCACAACGACTCATGCAATTTGCACCAAATTTTGTGTGCATAAACTAGAGCATATGTGCTTTTACTCTGTGTAAAGAATCTAAACAAAAAGTTTTTTAATTGTGACGAAATTATCGAATGTGAATAGGTTTTCAAAACGTCATTTTTCCGACTTTGCGACTTCACTGCTAACTGTATGCTGCATCAATTTTTCTGAAACTTGGCAAAAATATTTGCCTTGAAACATATTTTTAGAATATATAAAAAACAATGACCTATCTTTCACTGAAAAAGTTTTATAGTCGCGCAAAATCGACTGCTTTCGCGACACTACCCCCTTAAGTAGCTACTTTTGTACAATCGATGATGCTGTATCCAGTGGTGCTAATTTTGTGCGTAAACTTGCATTTTGTGCGAAGATAGAGCAGCTTTTCAGTTGGCCGGTTGTTGCACTTTTTTCGTACAAGTTAAATTTGGCGAAATACTATTTAGTTACAGCAGTTAGCAGTTAGCACCATACTTTTTTTGAAACTCATTAGGTAGTACCTTCTACTATGTCTGTGCCAAATTAGAGCATTCATGATGTCAGTGTAAATTCTTGGTGCATCAGGTTAGAAGGCGGCTAACTGTTGATCTTCATCATGTATGTGTCAGTGCACCGGCCAAACCATCAAACATGTGTAAAATTTGTGCTGCAACAACCGGTTAGCCGGTTGTTGTAAGTTGTTGTTGTTGTAAGTTGTGGTAAGTTAGCCGGTTGTTGTTCTAGGGGACCGATATGTATTTATACTGAGACTGACAGGTTTAAATTGCTTGCTGAGTTTCTTTTTGTTGTTTTTTTTTTGTTCTGTTTAAAAAAAAAAAAAAGGCCGGCCCTTTCTTTTCCGTATTTTCAGTTGTGGCCAGCTAAATATTTTTTTTTTTCTTTTTGAGGAAGGAATTTTGTTTTGAAACCAACCCTGCACAGTGTTAAACAGAGCTCTGCATGTTGGTCAGCGCATATGATTAACGTGTAAAGTCAGCTTGGGTAGTCTTTGCCCTTTTTTTTTGCAAAACACAAATTTTTGCAATTTTGCTGTTAATAATGGTCAATATAACTTTATTTATGCACTAAAATGTGCTTTTGTGGACGTTTTCTTATTTTTAAATTTTTTGAAATCGTAACTTAACAGACAATGCGCACGTGCTAATCACATGACTGTCTAGACTCAGTCATTCCTATCTGTTGAAACAATTTGAAACACTTAGAATAAATAATAAATAACAAAATTGTGGATCCAAATTTAACATTAAATGATTAATAATATACCTATTGTAATTAAATTAATTTAAGTAATGAAAGAAAAGAAATTGTTAGCTTCGTTCAGCGTCTAAATTAGTTCCCTTGGTTGTAAGACAGCGCAGCCGAGTGGTCTAAGGCGCTGTTCTAAGGCTGGAACAGTTTGTGCGCTAGTTCGATTCCCAGAAAGTTTTTTTACTTGAGAGCATTTTTAGGTCAAATTGTTTGAGTTGCGAACAGAGATGCACGGGAGCAATCGGTGAGGGGGGGCGTGCCCGAACCCTGGCGGAGAGGCGGGTGGCCCTGGTTTTGGTTTGATTTCTGGTGAAAGCCGGAAATGTTTTACACTTTTTCGATTCATACTAATTTTTGGGGCACTTTTTTGGCTCCGACTGACTTTTTTTGTAATTTTTTGATCTTGTACTCGTTTTTGGCACACTTTTTCGGCAATCAGAGGGGAGTGGGGGTTGCAGGGGGGTGCCTGGTGTCTGAGGGGGGTTGCTGACTGCTGACCCCGTTGAGGGGGTCCCGCTCACCCCCTCGTACCCCCCTATGTGCATCTGTGGTTGCGAATTGATGTTGAATTGAGCTGATGTGCTTTCAGTAGATGTTACTTTGCGAAAATTTTGTCAAAACAAAATAAGGATACGTTGCAGCATACTGCTATGTGTTTTAACTTTGAAGATCCACTTGTCCAAGTGCGGTATCTCTTACTCAGCGAAG
>JASANF010004170.1:0-12079 GCA_030248245.1 Trissonchulus sp. WLG1_4 | reverse complement strand
CGATTGCCTACACAAGTTTTCACTCCTTTGGCCAAAGAAACCACTTCATATTTGATTAAAATTTATGGAGCCGTCCTGATAATTTTAATTTTAGAGATCAACGTAGGCCTAGGAAAAAACGAACATTTTGAATTGTTACTTAATTAGGTCACCCCCTCGACTACTGTCTGTTAGTGTTACATGCAGTCGGTGTGATAAAACATGGAGGAAATGTGTCCCATTTACAGTCACTAGAAACATTAGTTACAAAGTCGCACTAGTCCGGGCTTGGGGAATCAAAAAAGTCAGAGAAATTTTCAATTTTTAGGGTAATTGGCTCACTTGTAGGGATTTGAAATGTTTTCCGACTAAACCACAAAAATCAGCGCATAGACCTTACGAGTTCACCTCCACTGCGTTAAAATTTTTTCGCAATTTGAAAAGGTTTAGTTTTTGCAATCAGCAATTTTTTTTCGCAATTGCGAACGTTTTTGCGAAACCCAGACTACTATCAATACGCTTTAAAAAAATTTTTGGTTGAACCCCTCCTTCTAAAAAATTGAAAAGGAAATTTGAAACAATTATATCAGAAAAATTGTAAAAAAAAAGCTGTAGAAAAAGTAACAGTCTGGAAACAGTACCTAGTGAAAACAAAACTATAAAACTGTGAAACACTGAAACTACTAGCATATTAGTAGTTTGAGTGAGTACACAAGGGTATTATACAGCAGTTAAACATTTGAACTGTTTGATATCAGGGTTGGCGCAGATGCCGAACCGAGAATAGGAAAATTTAGCAATTATCGGATTTTGAACAAAATTCGAACTTTTTGTAGCTCAAAATATAGAAGAGCTTTCAGGGGTGTTGCGGCTCCTATTTCTCCGATTTTTTCTATTTTTTAGACCCCCTTCATTTTTTCCTATTTTTCTAAATTCTTGATTTTTTCTATTCTTTTAAAATTACTTTTTATAAGCAGGTTTTTCGGGGCAACATACTGGGCAAATGTCAACGATTTTGAATTTTTTCTTACCAAAATTGAAAATTTGATCAAATTTTGTCGCCACCGCTCCAAAGGTCCCCCTTCGGTTTTTAGGTCTTTAAAATCTTCTGATACGTCACCAGTTGACCAAATTTGGCCGAAAAATGGAAAATTCTCCAATTGTTTCCTGGGACAGCATGTTCATAACCTAGAGCCATCGTTGTTCCTGCTATTTTGCCATGATTAATTCGAACCATCACGCCTGCTGCACGGTTTCATCCGCGATTAATCCTTCATCATACTTGTTCATGTTACCACTAGTTTGATTTTGTTGTAATTTTTTAATGGTTCTCCTATTCAAAGTTCCAATAGGATTTCATCATTCTGGCGTCAGTTTTAAACTTCTGTCGTCATTTTAATTTTTCGTTCGTCAACGACAACTGTGCTTTATACTGTTGTGCTGCAGCAATATTGCTAGCTATCGTGATCTACCGACAGAAAAATTTCGGCCAAAATTTAAAAAATCTGCATTGTAATGAAATTTACCTAAATTACCGAATTTTTGCGTGTATGAACGCGCTATGAACACAATTATGTACATTGTGTTGGTTTCCCCCCGTTTTTTTCTGTTGGCTGTTTTGTCCTTGTCGCCCCCGTTTGTTTTTGTGTTTTGGCTCAATTTCTCTGATCGATATAGAAAAAAGTGATTGGTTTTGACGATGCTAATATGTGAAGTTTTTCCATTAATTTAAAAAAAATGAAAAGTTTCCCCCTTTTTGTTTTGACGCTGGAGTTAAGAATAAGGAGTTTCTGTTAAAGTAAAATATTCCGAAAAATAAATCTCCAATTTTTTTATTTTCTGCTAAATTCTTATTATTTGTGGAATCTATTTTATTTCCTATTTTTTTGAAAAAGGGCCGAACACCCCTAGCTTTTATATTATTTGTGTGTACCCCTCCCCCGCAATACCTAGTGCTGGCAAAATTTGCTGTATTGGTCGATTTTTGATATAGCCCGGGAACCCCCGAATTTATGCTTCTTTTTTGAGACTTTTCTCGCCGGCAAGTTTCCGAGCGACCTTTTTGGTTATTTTTCCGAAGCCTGCCAGCGGAAAATGATTTTGCTCGGGTGTTTCGTGAGAGGCTGTGCTGGGAGGGGAACCCTTTTTTGGGGTCCAAAATGCGATAATAGAAAAAATTTAGCTTTTTAAGAAGTTGCGCAAAAGGCCAGTCATGATCTTTTGCTGTGAGGTGGTACAGAGTGGAATAGTGTGGCGTTTTTTGCGACTTTGGTTAGCTTAGTATATAGTAACTAACGAAGTACGTACATACAATGGATCGACTGAGAACGCAATCAGTAGCGTAACAAAGATCCAGTTAGATGGGGCAGGGGCCATCCCACCTGTTGCGCGAAAGTTTTTCGGATTTCGTTCACGGGGGGGGGGGGGCTACGCGGCCCTAACTTTTGAACCGAGGACCGGCCCAAAATTTTATAAAACCGACCGAGGGCGGGGGCAAAATTACCCAGGCGACCGAGGCTGGGCTTTTGCCCCCCGTGGCGCCGTTTCCTGGCCGAACACAATCCCAGAAAATTTTCCAAAGAAATCCAGATCCCTAAAATAATTTTGAAATTTATTGAAGATATTTACTGCTCGTTACGCAAGTTCCAAAAAAGGCTGAGCAAAACTAGAAAAATCATGAAAAAACCTAAAAAGAATCACAATTAAGTTAAAAAAACCTTAAAAATTATAGAAGTTGGCACTTGGATTGAAGCACCTTGGATTAAGACACCAAAAAAGCGGTAAAAGCTCGTATAATTGCATTATCGCCGAAAGTTTACTTCCCTGCCAGCCTGGACACACCACAGAGCCTTTTAAGTAACGTCTGGGAACGTTCGAAACACCTAAAAACCAAACACTAACTAAACACTAACTTTAGTGTTTGACTAACTTTTTAAGTGTTTAGGTTGTGAATACAAATTAGTGCTCCAAAAACACTAACACTAAACTTAGTGTTAGTGTTAGGGTTAGTGTTAGTGTTAGTATGTGAATACGAGCCACTAGGCCCGTATTCACATACTAACACTAACACTTAAAGTTAGTGTAAACACTAACTTTAAGTGCTTCGTAGCACTAAAATTAGTGCTACGAAGCACTTAAAGTTAGTGTTTACACTAACTTTAAGTGTTAGTGTTAGTATGTGAATACGGGCCATAGCTCAGGCTTAGGCTTAGTGCTTAGGCTGAGGCTTAGTGCTCATGCTTAGACTCAGTGGCCCGTATTCACATACTAAGTGTTATTCACAAACTAACGCTAAGCGTTTGCTAAGCGCTAAGCGCTTAAGTATGTTTAGCATGTTAAAAGGTCAAGTTTGTGAATAACACTTAGTGCTTATAAGCGCTAACACTAAGTGTAAACACTAAGTTTAAGCGTTACACTTAGTATGTGAATACGGGCCAGTATGTGAGTGCGCAAATGATTATAGATGCATCAAATAAAAGGACATTTGCTACTGTGGAATAATAAATAAAGCTGAACTTTTAAAACGAAATTGCCCATCAGCGTGTGCTTGATTGTAAGCATCAGGGAAGTTTTGAACTAGGATTTGAAACATTACAATTTATTAGAAATTATTTATGTCTCAGAAGTGATATGTTTTGTGGGGAACAGTGTAAATAATCATCTGTTGCGCAAAAAAACAAAAATTTGAATTTTAAATGCATGTTAAGTAAGTTTATTTAGCCTATTTCATAATTAGAAAAATCACCATTTTTTGCCACAATAAGCGAGATATGTAGCAAATAAAGCTGAATAAAATATATTACTATGTGATAATATATGCTCGTGAAATTTCAGAGTGATATAATGAGCGAGCTTGGCTTATTTTGCGAGAGTTAGCCCCAATATGACGAAAAATTATGATTTTCGACAAAATTTGACATTTTTGGAAAAGTTGAAAATCTTTGTTTTCTTGCTTGGAAAATGTCAAAAATGAACTCAGCGCATGTGAAAACCTATAAATAAGTGGTTTTATGCTGAAAAAATACGCGTTTGAATTTTTCCCCCCAACCGAATCTGCACCACATACTGTTATATTGGATACATTTTAGACCAAATTGAGTTGTTGTATATAACCCTGTGACTAAACTAAACCTAAGCCCAAATTTTCGTATTTCTGAAAACGCACACGCACATTGACACGTGCGTAGCTTTGCGAGAAAAAAAGCATTTTTTAAGATTCAAGATCTTCCTTTTTCTGCTATTTTTTGGCAGCGGCAGCACGCTCCACGGACCGCGATTAAACTTGCTGCTTATTTTAGCTTATTCAGGACGTTACGAAATGGTAAGAATTTTGGCGTCTGGAGAAATTGTTCCAGATGATGCAGTGAACCGCGCAGACAAAAAGAAGACTCAGCCGACATCATCCAAGCCACAAGAAAATAAACATTCCGTATGTGACGAATGTGTGCAGCTAAATGTAATGCTCTTTGGGCGAACACGCTAGAATAGGTTTTCATACATCACGATAATTTTCTTTAGTGTTTTAGTTACTTAACGAGAAAGAATGTATATGTATATATATATATATATATATATATATATATATATATATATATATATATATATATATATATATATATATATATATATATATATATATATATATATATATATATATATATATATATATATCAGGGATCGACCGGAGTTCCGGTTCCGGTTCCGGTACTTTTTGGTTCCGGTTCCGGTTCCGGTATTTTAAAAGTACCGGAACCGGAACCGGAACCACTATTTCTCTGACAAAGGATTTTGCTTTTAATTTTGTGTTGTTCGTCCATGAAAATTTTCCGATAGGCCTCCAACTGAACACAATCGGCCTAAAAATCAAATTTTTTTCAGATTTTGTTCTGGCGAGCCTCTTGCCACTCTGGAACTAGTTTAGTCTTCGTCTTGTTTATTATTCTCTTTCACCAAAGCTCATGCGTTCAACATATTGTGTGCTGTACGCGTATATGTAAATATTGTATACTTATACATGTATATACATATACTTTAAATACAAATACAAAATACAATACAAATTTAAATATACACTAGCTTAGTACATTGTTATCGTTTGTGCTTTATTGTCTTAAAATGGATATTGTAATATTTATAGTACTAGTACTAGGACTACATACAAATATCTTTTGATTTTTTATTCTAGCATTCTTATGTAGCAGTGCTTATTCTTTATCAACAGTGCTGTGCTTTTTGTGTCCAACTTCTTGTATTACTTCAACTAGCTCAATGAAAGCCGAAGGTCGAAGGTCCTCGGTTTTTTATGCTACACTGAAAAAATTATGTACACAATCTGTGTAAACCTTAAGCCTGATTCACACGAGGTGGATTTTCAAGGGGATCCCCTTGCGTCCCCACGCGTCCCCGAAGGGATCCCCTTCGGGACGCATGGGGACGCAAGGAGATCCACAGACGCACGTGACTTTATTTGATTGGCCACTGTATGTAGATCCCCATCCCCTTGGGGACGCGTGGGGACCCCCACGGGAATCCCCCTGAGGAAGATCCCCTTGAAAATCCCCCTCGTGTGAAACAGGCTTTACTATCTAACATCTAGGAGAGGGGGCGACGATACAGCCGCCCACCGCCCTCCAATTTTCTCCAAGTCAGGGTCTTTTTGGGTCCATGAGTGGGTCCAGCCAGACTCAAGTTCTCTTAACTGGACCCAGCAAAAATTAACCTGACCCAAGCCAGCCCAAGGGCGTAGATAGGGAGGGGGGTCGCGGGGGCCGCGATCCCCCCCTTTTGGTCCCCTTAAGAAGTTAACCTTAAGGTCAACCTTCTTAATTGTCAACAAGGGTCCCCCCTTTGGTTTTTATCGCCCCGCCGGAAAAATTTCTTGATACGTCTCCAATTGACCAAGTTTTGCCTAAAAATCCAAAAATTTTCGAATTTTTTTTCTGAGGGCGACCCTATCCAGACCCCTGCATCTCTATGGCTGACTACTCCTTGCTATCATCTTTCATCAAAGCCTATGCATGTCTACAAAAAGTACATTATGCTGAATGTACTTGTATAATACACTGTACCTGTCGGAAAAATTTTTTGATACGACTTTAGTTATCCAAATTCGGCGTAAACAGTTAAAAAATCTCCCATTTTTTTCTGGGTGCTGCCGCCCCCAGACCCCTGCAACCTGTCGCTCACTGATTTTGCGTTTGCACTGCGAATTACAGTGCTAAATTACTGTAAATACTAAATTAAATGTCAAAAGTGTATTCAAGTGTATAGAAAGTCAAAGGGTATAGAAGGGTTGCATATAAAAAATGTGAGTAAAAGTGAACAAAAAATTCTTTTGAAAATATTGCAAAATATAGGGTCTTTTTGAAGGGGGTTCCGGTTCCGGTATTTTTAGGTGGTTCCGGTTCCATATATATATATATATATATATATATATATATATATATATATATATATATATATATATATATATATATATATATATATATATATATATATATATATATATATATATATATATATATATATATATATATATATATATATATATATATATATACAAACACACTCATATTATCAGGGATCGACCGGAACCCTAAAACTACCGGAACCGGAACCGGAACCACTTAAAAATACCGGAACCGGAACCGGAACCGGAACCGGAACCCCCTTCAAAAAGACCCTATATTTTGCAATATTTTCAAAAAAAATTTTTGTTTACTTTTACATTATTTAATGCCCTTCTAGCAAACCCCAGCTTTTAAAATACATACAGTTTTTACGCAAAAAATCCCTGCAACCCCCTTTTGAAAGATTACAGAATTTTTTAAAATGTGTTAAAAAGCACTCAAAAATTTTCCTAATTTTAAGGCCAAAAACAACATACACCTGAGCATACTTCGTTCAAAAATAATGCTATTTTCTCACCACTGACCAGAGTGCAACCGAAAGAGATAGTGGGGCTCAAAACAAAAAAATTACCCATACGCATCTGCGGGCCGACGAGTTTCCATAATTCAAAATTTTTTTGGGATTATAGACCACAAATTCACTATAAAATTGTCGGTTTGGCAACGGTAACACAGATAAAAGGATGAACGATATAGTGTAATACACCCATGTACACGTGGACACGCTTATAAGAAAGTTGATCATAAAAGCAACTAACACGAAGTCACAGGGGTCTGGGGGCGGCAGCCCTTAGGAAAAAACTTGGAGGAATTTTTGATTTTTAGGCTGAATTTGTTCAATTGGGGACGTATCGGAAATTTTTTTCCACCTGGCGATAAAAACCAAAAAAAGGACCCTTGTGTACAAGTCCGTCAAATCCACTTGGAGAAACTGGGGGGCGAGGGGTGGCTGTACCGTCGTCCCCCTCCTAAATGTAAGATAGTAAGGTTTACACAGATTACAAAATTTTTCATTGTAGTACAAAATTTCATTTTTCAGAGAAAAACCGAGGACCTTCGGCTTTCATTGAGCTAGTTGAAATAATACAAGAAATTGGACACAAGAAGCACAGCATTGATGATAAAGAATAAGCACTGAACGTAAGAAAAAATGCTAGAATAAAAAATCAGAAGCTATTTGTATGCAGTACTAATACTACTATACTATAAATATTACGATATCCGTTTTAAGACAATAAAGCACAAACGATAACAATGTATTATTAAGCTAGTATACATATAAATTTATATGTACATACATAAGTATGCAAGATGTATACGCGTACAGCACATATGTTGAACGCATGAGCTTTGATGAAAGAGAATAAGAAAGAAGACGAAGACTAAACTAGCTACAGAGTCGCAGGAGGTTCGCCAAAATAAAATTTGAAGAAATTTTTGATTTTTAGGCCAATTGTGGTCAATTGTAGGCCTATCGGAAAATTTTCATGGACGAACAACACATAATTAAAAGCAAAATCCTTTGTCAGAGGAAAAGTGGTTCCGGTTCCGGTTCCGGTACTTTTAAAATACCGGAACCGGAACCGGAACCAAAAAGTACCGGAACCGGAACCGGAACTCCGGTCGATCCCTGCATATTATATATACGTCTCAAATTCATTTAAAATTTAGTTGGGAATTCGAACACCATTAAAACAGCTATTATCTTCAGTAGACTAGAATTCTAGAAAAGAATGTAAATTTGCTGTATTTGTATATATACTTTTAGAAGCCTTTGGTAACTAACTTCTATAACTTAAAAGCTTTATAACTGTATATTTTTGATCAACCACAGCTTTGATTTGTTTTTTGAATTTTAGTCAGAAGGTCAGCAAGCATCACCGGCTCACGGACATACGCCGCCACCGGACCCAAACATTCAGCGACACTACGAACAGATGGCTGGACCAAACTATGGGCGCTCAAATCCTGTCAGTCTGATTGAGATTTTGAACCAGAAACTGATCAGCAGCGGCTTGCCGGTGTGGCAAATAGCTGGGCGTCGTGTGGAGCCGCTGATGTCCGTCGCCTTACTCTTGTCACTTTTGCTCTTCGGCTGGAATGGTATTCTGATTGCTGCTGTACTCCTGATGGTGACTTATATCTCAGAATGTGGCTCAGTGCGCGCAGCCTATCAGAATCTGATTGGTGGTAATTTCATTCGACAACAGCAAAGACCCGCTGCTCGTCAAGTCGAAACTGAACCGGCGGCAAGACCTCCAGAAACTCCGAATCCTGATGCGTTAAGACAAGCACGAGCTAGACATTTCCAAGGAGTTGGACACCGCTTGGGTGACTGATTACTGGTGGATTATTGAATGGCGGCCACTTTTACTAACCAATGACTATTAAGAACATTTATTTTTAAATTATCCCCGCTTCACATGCTGCGATTCAGAGCAATTTTCATTAAAGACGATTCAAGACGCTGACGCCTGCGTACGACAAAACAACAGTCTCGGAACAGACGCACTCTTTTCAATGTTTAGCAATTCAATCTTCAATGTTTAGCAATTACGTCTTGAAGCTGCTGATAAAATCTTTTTGAAAATTTTGGTAGATTTTTATTTTCTAATTTTTCAGTCAGATTGTGAAGGAGTTTTAGCATGATAAAGTTTCATGACCTAGTCGTTAGTTTACGAGTTTAGTTTATATTACATACTTTATTTTTTCACGTATTGTAATTGTTTTGAACTGGGATACATTGTATAATGTGATGCAAACTTTAACTTGTTTTCAATTAGCAAAAATTAATTGTTAGATTGATTAGGGTCATTGGGTGCATTTTTTCAGATTGTAAGGAGAATACTTTTTAGTATTAAAACTAAAAACGTTGAAAATATTCTTATTATATACTTGAAACTTGATATTTTGTCTGCATACAGCATGCACGTCTGTGGGTTGCATATACCTCTATGACTTATATACATAACCTTTTAAATTATTATATTCAATTTTGCATTTGGTGTCTTTATATACTCCTGTATAACTTTGTTTTATTGGTTATGTGATATTTATTCATAGCATTCATAGTAAACGTTTGTGTTAATTTTTTAGTTAAACTAAGCAAACTGTCGCTTGAGGGTTTGGTGCTTAGCTGTGCCATGCGTTATTTGTTAGGTGGGTGGGTAAATAATGTAGGACCTTTTTCGCCTGCGGCACTTGTCACGCGACGCTGTATGGCCGTTGTGACCGTTTATGACATTTATAGTTACAGTCGTTTATTCGTTAGTCGGGAATTTTGCCAAAAAATCAGATATCTGAAATACGATACTGGCGTCCTTTTTCGAAAATTAATCTGGAGCTTACTGTCGTCAACGGTCTGCTATTTTTACGAAGGGAATATGAATTATGACTTAAGGTGGTAGTTCCATAATCGCAGTGACCCGTTTTTCAGACTGATTACCTATACACTATTGGTTAAGAGACCATAATTTTCTTACACTACACGAAACATCCAGAGCATTTTTTATTTAGCGTGCAATTTCAGTTTTAAGACTAGCTATCACGTTGGCTTACTGAATTGCAAGCCAATGGAGCAACTCGTCTTAACTTTCGATTTTATCAATGATCAAAACATTATAGTTGTAGTCAATTTTAAGGCTTGTTTCGAAGAATTATAGCCATTTTATTCATACTTTACTGATTGCTCTGAAAATGAGCTTTGAAATTATTCTTAATGTCAAAAAACAGTGACTGTGCAACTACCACCTTTCCAGAGGGAGCTCAATGATTCTGAGGATGACATGTGGGGAGAGCCGACAATTTCCCCAAGTTTTATAACTTACCGGTTTACAAGTTTCCATACCCAATACGTGAAACGGGTTTACAAGTTTCCCTACCCAATACGTGTTTCAATCTACTTGGCAGTTGGCACAAGAGTTTTAATACCTGGTTTAAAACTACACTTTTGTATAGCTCCAATGACTTAGGTTTGATTCGGAGTTTGTTCGTTATTACGGCTCACATTCCAGTTCGACTCAGCAGATTAACCACTGGATTGTGGACGTCGACCTGCGAGTAGAGGCATCTGCATTTATGTACAATAAGCATACGACTCGATGTGTGTTTAAGATCCTTGGCTATTTATTACTCGATTTCAAACGCAGAAAATAAATAGGTTTATTACAGTATCGTTTTTCACAACACAGATAAGCACAGCGCAGACATAATAAATTAACAATGGTCAAAAAACATTCATTTCTTGGCGAATTACACAGGTAGATTCATTTTAGCAACGCTTATTATCAACGGTTTTTTAATTTCACTTGGAAACACCTGTCTTTTCCACTTAGATGCGTAGTAATATACATGTATTGTCTAACTTAATGCGGATTTTGCCAGCTACCACCGTCAAGACTTGAAACGTCAAAAAAGTTAATTGAAACTGTCTGAAATGAGTCTGTAACCTTCTGAAAGCCCGAAAACTTTTCTATTCATTGATATAAGATTTACATGCAATTGCAGCATGAAACAAGCAGCAATTTTATGCAAAAATTATGGAGTTCTTATCCATGGTCATGACCACCCGTGTGGTCTGCACCAGTAGCAGTGATCTTCAGTGCAACTATTCGTCAGAATTTAAATCACTTGAAGAAGTTGCTTCAAAGGAAGTTAGACCTGTCGCTACGTACCTATTTATTTGTAACACCAGGAACTTTTTTTTCACTGTAAACTGTTAGAAAAGTCTATGCCTTTGTTCACAATCCAAAAATTCATAAACCGTTAGTTGTTTTGAAATTATAGTTTTTTTGCCTTTGAGCAAAGGATTAAGTTATATATTATGTTGCAAAAACATTTTTTATTTTCACAGAAATAAAACAATAAAAGCATTGGGACTCTGGCCCGGGGTTCTCGCGCCGGTGTTAAGCATGCTACAGACTTTGCCTCAGCTACAAATTTTTCAGGGACCACTTATTAGTTACAGCCTTATAAGAGGGTTTCTATTGGCTGAAAGTTATCAGTATTATTACACTCTCAAGCATGCAGCACATAGCACGAATATCACATGGCTAGTTCAATAAAAAATAGCCTAACACACCTCAAAGACCGTCCTGACTTCCTGAGGAAGACCTGGTTTTATCCTCCTCAGCCTACATACCTATGTACTTGGTTCTTTAGGACAAATCTTTGCAATTTTTAGTAACGGAGGCACCAACCAGTAGCGCAAACTTTTTTGCCATCTCATAACATGCATGTCGCATGAATATGGAAATTTTACGGTTATGACTATCCCACAAGCATGCAGCAATCGGTGAATTTAGCCTCAAAACAACTATAATTGTACACTTTGGGCAAGTTTGTTCAATTAAAGGCCAATATTGCAAAATTTTCCACATTTCAGAGCTTTTTATTTTTTAAACAAATCTAGAATAAATTTAATTAACTTTTTTGACATAAAATGTGTCGGTCAGAAAAAAACTTAACGCTTTGTTCTTTAGAAAACAAAATAAAAAATATCTTGTTATCTCGGCGCTACAGTAACCTAAACTTTTCAGCATTAACAAAACATGCTAGCTGGCTGGCCGCCCGGGCCAGCTTACACACAACACACGATCAAACACAACACTAAAATTACACACAGACACACACACACTCAGTTTTACCAGCGAATGCCAAGCAACAAATATATATACAATAGTACACACAGA
>JASANF010004169.1:0-21376 GCA_030248245.1 Trissonchulus sp. WLG1_4 | reverse complement strand
TTTTTTTCGTGTAATTTGGAATGGCTGCTAGCTTGTGTTTGAGTAAGCTTGATTGTGCGGTTTCTTCAAACGCAGCGCTCTATCAAAGCTTGTCATGTCACTGCGCTTGTACTGGTTTGTAAAAAGTGACTTAAGTAAACTAAATAACATAGGTTATATTATAATAGGATACATATATACGTATGTATCACGTATATATATATTATATTTTCGAGTGAAGTGAACCTAGGTTCGCTGAGGTATTAATTTCAACTTCGGGTGAACTTTTATATAGATTTCGTGTCACTCTGAGTGAAGACTGAAGGGACACTTTTAAAGGCCAGGACTGTAGCTCGTTCCGCAGGGCAAGGCTAGCGTTATATATAAATACCCAGGATTTGGTTCAGTTGGGGCTAGTGTGTCAGTTTTTTCGGATTTTTGTATGGAATATTTCCTCTGCGGGGGGGGGGGCGGACGATGAGTTTTTATCTGAAAATAGAGTGGCTAAAATAAAAAAGGGGGCGCTGATATTACCTCAGCCCAGCCGAAATTCGCGTCATAGACAGAAATTTAAAGAAATATAACGTTTGAGATATGACATTTTTAAGTTACGTTGTTGCTGTGTTTTTTTCTGTCAAATGTTAAGCTAATGGGGGGGGGGTGGGAAGCTGGCTGGAAAACTCTGCGTTGTTCTATCAAAACGGAGAAATTTGATTGTGGCGGAAGCGACCTTGATTATTGTAGAATTGTTTGTGTTTCAGGAATGGAATTAAGGGTTGCTGAAAAATTCAGACTTGGACGAAAAATAGGCAGCGGCTCATTCGGTGATATTTATTTGGGTAAGAGAAGCTGAGATTTATATACTTAGTTTTATGTATATTATATGTATATACTTTATAATATTACAAAATCTATAGCGTTGTGTGTCTCAATTTATCAGCGGCGGATATAGAGGGGGAGCTTGGTGGCGGTGCGTCACATCCTCTGGGTTTTTTTCAAGAGTGAAATTGTATAATTATAAACAGTGGCTCTTTGAGTTTGGGTGTTTTATAATCCGGCCAAAACATGTTCTGCTGTTGAAAAAATTTATTCACGGTTCTTTTAAACGGACACTCCGGTCGATCCTATTTCGCACTGCATATATAATATATATAATACAATATAATTAATTATGCATATATGTATATATATAATATGCTGTGTTGTTGTTTTAGGGACGAACATCCAGACGGGCGAGGAGGTGGCGATCAAGCTGGAGTGCGTGAAGACGAAGCACCCGCAGCTGCACATCGAGAGCAAGTACTACCGGCTGATGCAGGGCGGCGTGGGCATCCCGCAGATCAAGTGGTGCGGGGCCGAGGGCGACTACAACGTCATGGTCATGGAGCTGCTCGGGCCCTCGCTCGAAGACCTGTTCAACTTTTGCTCAAGAAAATTCAGCCTTAAAACTGTCTTATTGCTCGCTGATCAAATGGTATCATGGCTATATTATGTATATGGGGTTATTATTTATTGGCATTTTGTGATGTGGGGCGTAAGGAACCTCTCATGTTTGTAAGCATCGTGAAATTTGTCTGCATACATTGATGATTTTTGTAGATTTTTGCGTTGCTACGAGAACCGCAGCTCAAGCACATAGATTCATTTGCTGACGTTGCTGTTCAGTCATGAAATTATTTTTTTTATAAAAAAATGACGAGTAGGGTGGAATTGAAATTTATAAGTGATCCCCCTTCCGCGACTGTCAAATTTGAAAAAATGCCAGTATTTTTTAGTACATGTAATGTAGTTATCGTTATGGGCGCAGTTTGTGGGGATCATAAGCTTCCAATTTAGATGTGACTAACCAAAAGGGAAGCTACAGTCGCAAAAAGTAATCTTGTGAGTTAACAATGACAGATTTGTTTTTGTAATTTCAGATCTCTCGAATCGAGTATATCCACGGGAAGGGCTTCATTCACCGAGACATTAAACCGGACAATTTTCTTATGGGCCTGGGGAAAAAAGGAAATCTCGTTTATGTAAGACTAATTAATGCCTCAATTGACTAATTAATTCATGGACGGAAATCGTCTGGGCCCATAGTCAGTAAGTTAGTCAGTCAGTAATTAGTGCCTGTCGGCTGTAAGTAAAGAGGAACATGAACTAATTTTGGCCAGCTATAATTAATGTGAAAAATGCAGTCACTCGTTTTGGCTAATTTTGTCTTTAAATGGTTTGAAATCACCTTTATTGTTCTCAAACTGTTGGTCTGAAATTGCTCAGGTAAACTTCATTCCATTAATGCAAAGTTTTGGTCTTGGTAATGGAGACTACTAAACAGTATTGCTGTTTAAACGTGTTGCTTTTTGTCATATTAGTATAAAGTACAGTTTTCCCAGTGCTTTTGTAATCTAAATGACATACTTTCGCTTTTAATTGTATTTTTTCATCACTCAGCGAATGTATTGGCATTTTTAGTAGAGGAGTCCTCAGTTATAGTGTTTTGTATATTTTGGTGGAACACCACTCTTTTCGGTCTTCCACCCATTTTGTAAACCTCGCAAAACATACACTTATGATTTCCAGCTTTTTGCTCATCGATACCTGAACTGCAACCGTTTGCTGAGTTTGCTGCTCAGGCATGGACTTTGTGTTTACTATTACTATGCACAAAAATCGGCAGTTTATGCGACCTATGGGGCGGAATTAAAGTTTATAATTAGTGTCGCCCTATTTTTGATAAGCACCTCCCCCCCCAAATCCCAAAATGATGCCAGAATAAACAGTAATTTTCAATATGTGGTGTGTTTCAGGTGATCGACTTTGGGCTGGCGAAGAAGTATCGTGACTCGCGCACCCACCAGCACATCGACTACCGCGAGCACAAAAACCTCACCGGCACTGCCCGCTACGCCAGCGTCAACACACATCTCGGCATTGGTCAGTCACCACTCAACTTAGCTCTACTACTACTACTTAACAGTAGACTATAACTATAGTCTGACCAAAAATTGCTTAACTGTGGCAGAAAACAGGTAGCTTGATTTTAGCGACTAATCTCTGTACTCTCGATGCTTGCAATTATTCGTTTTTTTTGTAACGAAATCACGTGTTTCATGTCGTCTCAAGGTCCAGCTATTTTTGGTCAGACTTTAGATCAAAGTGGGGCGTGATTATTTCGTTACACACGTAGCGATCGACCGGAGGCTCCGGCTCCGGCTCCGGCTCCGGCCGGATTTGAGCCTCCGGCTCCGGCTCCGGCAAAAAAAGTGCCGGAGCCGGAGAATTTTTCATTGTTGAAACTTTGCCAAAAAGTTCAAATTTTGAGAAACAAGACAAGGTTAACGAAGCGATTAGTCGATTACAATGCTTATAAATTATTGCCGGTTGCTAATGTAGGCGACCACCCCTCTCTACCATTATGTATGTATTTATATTTTATACCATTACGTTCCGCTCTTTAATTTCAATTTCCTAGTAGGAAAAAGTTTCTGATACGTCTCCAATTAACCGAATTTGACTTAAAATTCAACTTTCTCATTTTTGGAAGTTGCCGCCTCCATCTTGCAAGCTACGAAACTTAGTGTGCATTCGACATTTAGCTTTGATGTTTTCCGCAGGTCAAAATTAGTGCAATGTTTGCACAATTTGTAAACGCTGCTATCTTGCAAATTTTTGTGTTAAAATAGCGAAACTTCATTTTAAGCCTACTACAACAAAATCAAAAAGTGATTTCTTCAAAATCAAATTATTTCCTGGCTGCGCCGCTGATACAAGCGTAGATGACAGGAGTAGGGGCCGGGGGGCGGTACCCCCAGACATTAACATCAGTGTATCTTCTACAAAGTGCAATCATTTCCGAATTTTTCTACTTTTTGGGGATTATATACCCTTGTTGACAATTTCCTAAGGCTCGACTAAAAGGGGGGCTCAGACGGACCCTCTGAACCACCTGCTGACTACGTCTTTGGCATCATAGTGCCATACTGGTCAGTTTGACAAAATTTTTGACTTTTATCAATATTGATGACAAACTGTGAGATCTCAGTGACCAGTGGCCAACTTCTGGTTGGATAGGTGTGTAAAGACACTTGAATACAAATGGGGCGGGATTGTTGATAAATTGAAGAATGCTGTTTCGAAAAAAATAGCAAAAAATTTGGTCAAACATGGTCAACAATAACATACTAATTGAAATTTTTAAAAAACACTGCCTCCGGCTCCGGCTCCGGCTCCGGCATTTTATATCCGGCTCCGGCTCCGGCTCCGGCTCCGGCAAAATTTTACCTCCGGTCGTTCGCTATACACACGGCTGCGTGTCCTTCAGACAAATTAAGTTTATTTTATAAATTATTTTTTTAATTTAAGAGCAAAGTCGCCGGGACGACCTGGAGTCCCTGGGCTATGTGCTGATGTACTTCAACCGCGGGTCACTGCCCTGGCAGGGACTGAAGGCTGCTACAAAGAGACAGAAATATGAGAAGATCAGTGAACGCAAAATGACCACTCCAATTGAAGAGCTGTGCAAAGATTTCCCACGTATGACTGCATTGCACTTATCTGGCATTTCTCAGGGGGGGGGGGGCATTTCGAGCCCCCCCCCCCCCCGCATTTCAGTTAAAGTGCCCCACCTAAAGCCAAAAAGCCCAACAAATATTTTCTAAAATTTAGATATATGTTTTCAATTATTTATAATAATTTATAATATAATGTAATTAGTTTAATTTAATTATTTATTTTAATTTAGTGATAATATGTTCTAAATGTTTTGACGTTAGATGTCGCTTTGGTGTGTTATGCTAGCTTCTAAGCCCCGGTTCACGCTAGTTCGTATTCTTGTCCTCCTCGTTTTCATCCTTAGCGATGTGTAAACAACTGGTCCAAAAATTGTAGCAGATTTTTTGGATGAACAAAGTTGAGGTCAAGTCCATTTTGTGAGCGAATACTTAAGCAAATCAATTGTCGATTTTTATACAACGTTCATTTGAAATTTGTCATTGTCCACTATGCTGGTAAACATAAGTCTGAACCGGGTTTGAGTTTAGGCCTGTCTTATTTTGTGCCTACCGGTCGCTGTTTGACCGTAAAACTCTGTTCATGCCCATCCTTGTGTTTGTCCCTGTCGCTTTGTGCCTATGTAATGCCAAGAACACTGCGTGGCTAAATGTGACAATGTTTTGAGTGAATAATGTCGAAGTCATTAAGCCAAAGCATTCGGTCAATAGTTTTTACTTTTTATAGTAGCTGTCTAAAATTTCTGTTTTTCCTGTAGTGTGTACCTAAAAACTATTATAACCGGGGGCTTAGCAAAAATAGTATGCTCTGCTGTTAGTGCTACTTTAAAATGCTCAGCTTTTACTAGCTGATTTATGCCTAGAGTAAGTTGCGTGTCAATGAACTAACAGGAAATAATAAGTTGCGTGTGAATGGGAGTAGTTGCGTCTGACTAGTACTAGTTGCACCGGACTAAGACTAGTTGCGTGCGTCTGAATAGGACTAGTTGCATCTGCATAGGCCTAGGTGCGTCTGAATAGGACATAGTTGCGTCTGAATAGGACTAGTTGCGTCTGAATAGGACTAGTTGCGCCGGACTAAGACTAGTTGCGTTTAAAAGGGACTAGTTGCGTCTGAATCGGACTAGTTGCGTCTAAATGCGACTAGTTGCGTTTAAAAGGGACTAGTTGCGTCTGAGTAGGACTAGTTGCGTCGGAATAGGACTAGTTGCGTCTGAATGGGACTATTTGCGTCTGAATGGGACTATTTGCGTCTGAATGGGACGAGTTGCGTCTGAATGGGACTATTTGCGTCTGAATGGGACTATTTGCGTCTGAATGGGACTAGTTGCGTCTGAATAGGACTAGTTGCGTCTGAATGTGACTAGTTGCGTCTGAATGTGACTAGTTGCGTCTGAATAGGACTAGTTGCGTCTAAATGGGACTATTTACTTCTAAATGGGACTAGTTACGTCTAAATGGGACTAGTTGCGTCTAAATGGGACTAGTTGCGTCTGAATAGGACTAGTTCGTCTGAATAGGACTACTTGCGTCTGAATGGGACTATTTGGGTCTGAATGGGACTAGGTGCGTCTGAATAGGACTAGTTGCGTCTGAATGGGACTGGTTGCGTCTGAATAGGACTAGTTGCGTCTGAATGGGACTGGTTGCGTCTGAATAGGACTAGTTGCGTCTGATATAACTAGTTGCGTCTGAATAGGACTAGTTGGGTCTGACAAGGACTGATTGAGACTTTGCTTTGTTTGGTTTCAGCTGAGTTTGTGACTTACCTGCGCTACTGCCGCGGCCTTGAGTTCGAGGCTAAGCCCGACTACGCCCATCTCCGCCAAATATTCCGCAATCTCTTCCATCGTCAGGGATTCACATATGACTACGTCTTCGACTGGAACTTGCTCAAACTCGTAGGTTCTCATCACCGTGCTTTACTAACGTCTGACAAAATATAGTTGCACCACTTGAGAAAATAAAACATGTGATTTGGTTAGGAAAAGAATAGATTTTAACTATCAAGAGTGCAGTAAGCAGTCGCAGAAGTCATAGGCACTAAAATAAGTAAGTGACGCAGCTAGACTTCAGATGGTTCCGATTCGGAAATGGAAAACACTGTTGTAATGTAAGCGTTTCTGGTCCTTATACGGAAATGTGGCCGTAAGAATTGTTCCGATTAGGATTACGCTCGTAAAAGTTTAAGGTGGTTCTCCTATCATTTTGCGTATACAAAAACTCTAACCTTTCCTGTTTTCACCCCAAATTAATGTCTCTTGACAAAGCTGACCTTTTGGTACTATATTTTTATTTAATACGAAACACTATAGCGGCGGCAACTTGCTAATTGAATGTTCCAATGACCTTCCATTGAAATTATTAGTAGTTGATGTGCCTTATCAGTTTCAGAACAATGCTCCGGCCTGCGGTGCTGTGGCGGGGGGCGTGTTCGGGGAAGAGGGGGCCAAGCCGCACCACGGGGGGGCACCTGGGGCGAGTCGCGGGGGGGCGGGGGTGCCCCAAACTCGGCCCTCCATGCCCTCCCATCAGCCACAAACTACTGGTAATAAAAGCCCCATGGGGCTCCAGAGAGATCATAATATCGGTGTGGAAAGAAGTTGCATTGGATTTGAATTATGTTTCATTAGATTGATATTATGTACACTTGTTATCTATTTTTTGCATTTGAACATGAGGGTTTTATTTCATGGAAAATATGTGTTTATCAGTGCTATGTTTATTGCCTTTGGAGGTGTGAATAGGATTTTTGAGTGTCGATTTTAGCAGGTTAAGAGAAAACATTTTAAACTTTACACCCGTTGTCTCGAAAATGAACCCATCAACTTTTCATGTTTGCCTTTGTGCGTGCGAAATTTCGTAAAATAAACTTAGCAACATTGAAACATAATAACCATATTTTTGTCGTGGGTGCTTTCATTGTTGACGTCGATGTGGCAGCACTAAATAACAGAGAAGGTCTTAGGGTTTATTCATACTTACAGCCGTACGTCCGTTCAGCCGGCAAAATTACGAAATAATCACGTCACTATTATTGCACAAGATTAGTCTGTGTTTCAGGCCGTACCGGTGTGTCGGGCATGAAGACGCGAGCACGAGCGGGGGGCGGGGGTGCCACGGTGCCCCCTGACCCGGCCGGCCTGGGCCCACACGGGGGGCCTGGTCATTCCTACCACCATGCAATCCTGCAGCAACCCATGGAGACTGCTCACGTGGTGCCCCCCCTCAGCAGTGGAGGGGGCGCTCCGGCCACCAAGAAACAATCCATTGCCCTGGGACAACCACAACAATTATTGTATAAAAAGGGGGGGCCTGACTTCAGTGCCCCTCCTGTCCAGCCCGGCCCCTATCCCCCCCCTCCCACCGGCCCCCCGCATTTGATTGGACAGGAACTGCATAGAGAATGGCCCAAGCCCAATGCGGGTCCCCACAGCTAGCCCTGGCTTTTTTGCGCAACCCAATCAATTTGATTGTAGCATTTTTCCAATTGTTTTTTTTTAATTTGCCGATTTTTAGCATGATTTTTTATGTTTCCATCCGACAGTCGTTTTTTCGGCCAAGGTGGGTCTCAGAGTCAGGTTCAAACTTTATCGTCGTGTATTTCTGCTTTGTGCTTAATACGTGCTTAATTCGAATACGTGCTTAATTTGTGCTTAATACGAATTCTCAGCTAACATCATACGTGGGCAGCTAGCGAATTCTGGGGGGGGGGGTGAGAAACCGTTTCGTGAGCCACTAATTTTTGCTTCGTGAGCCACTAATTTTTGCTCCGTGAGCTACCTTCCAAACATTCTGCGGGGGTCCCCTCCCCACGCCCATGTATGGCTAACATCGTTATAAATGAGAGTCGGGTAAAACGTTGATTCTGAGATCACTTTGGTCTTGCGAAACGCGACCTTACTTTTGCACCAGTCACACTGCAAATTAATGTTTTAACGAGGGATTTGTGCAAGATTTTTTATGCATTTTTTATAAATATATAATTCTGTTTCATATGTTTATTTTTGCTAATCGCTACTGACGTCTCGCCATGAATTAGTTGTGGTCATTGAGCGTAGTTGTTTCTATTATAGTGTCCCTTTGTGCTTAGGCAAAACCTCCAAGTGGAACTTTTAGAAAAAATGAATATTATTCGCTTTCAAGTTCTCTTTTCGGATTTAAACTTGGAGAATGGGCATTGAAAAATATGTGCGCAGAAAAGAGTGTTATATCGGCAGCAGTTTTTCAAGTTCTGGAAAAAACAATCAGTTGAGTTCGTTTGTAGACCCTGCGTTTTTCTAAGAAAATGTGTTTCTTCGGTTTTTGTGAACTAGCTAAGATCCGTTCTATGAGGACGAGTATGAACCGTTTCCATAAGAAAAATTTTCTCCATGAGGATATTGTATCCGATAGCTAGTACAGAAAAGCTGCTAATAACTTAATAACGACAGTTTCTTGCGCATTTATAGACTATTTGCTAGTCTAGCTTTATACTTCACACCAGACACTGGCTGTTAACAAGTGTTGTTGCATCCGGGTTTACCTTTCATTACGGATAAACGGACACCCTTACGGACAAGTATGAATTCGGCTTTAGCTAAGAAAAGACTATTTTCCACACTGGCTGGTTTTTTTAAATTCTTTTTTTTGCTTTTTTAGAATATTATTCTATTTTTAGGTGAAAGTATACAGGCAAAGGTTATTAAAGGTTTTTAAATACAAAATTATTTCATTGTCTTCCGTTCGGCTTGTACTACTTGTCTTACCTTCTTCCTTTCGTTGGCTTGTGGGTTTGTGCTTTTTCCCATAATTTCTTTTTACTTGCTTTTTTGCAAGTGTTGCTGAATTGGTAAAAAAGTTTTTGTAATTTCAGGAAATTTAAAAGCTGAAGATGACTAGAAACTTGTTGTGGAAATAAGGAATTTTTAAGAAAAGACTACATTTTTTCAATATTAACACTATTTTAAAATTGGCTTTAGCGGATTAGATTTAATTTTATTTGATTAATAACAGCATTTTTTAGCAGGCTGAAACTCCGCAGTTTGTTACATACCTTTATTATCTTGACATGGATTAAGTGTCACTAAACTTTTACTTTTTTCTGGTTAAAAGTTATTAATCACATGAATTTGGAATCTTGTTCTAAATCCAATTTTGCTTCGACCCCAAAATTAGGCTTACTGATATAGATATGGGCTGGGATTGTACTAATATATCTAGATTTTGTGATATTGTACTTTATTATCATGTTTTATTTTGTTAATATGAACTTCGTTTGCTACTTTGTAGCAGTCTGAAAGTGTGGTTTAAAACTATATAATTTTTTTTATATCGCAAGGCATGATAATGTATATATCAATAGACGCTTAGTGAGATTTTAATGACAAAATATTATATAATTGAGCAATTTTTTTCAGCGCAGAATTTGCGGTTGTCGTATTTATACTTTAGTCTATTGAATTTTCAGTGGTTGATGTAACGTAGTCTCTTGTAAATATATATAAATATTATATGCTATTTTTTGTTTTTATTTCATTGTTGGCGAATTAATTGATTATTGCTTAGATTGAATGTTGTGAGATATGTTCATTTTTGGATGGCACTTTGTATTTTTTCTGTTAATTAATTTCAGTTCAGAACACCCAATATCTACAAGAATTGCATAAATTGCTTTTTGAGATTTCAATTGTTTGCAATTCGTGATGTACTTAAATTGTTGTTATTTCTTCGTTTCATTGGTTGTAAAAATTTTGACTTGTACATTGCTGTTGTAGTTTATATAGTTTTTTTTGAGGAATGAACTCTGTTATCTTTTTCTTTTTTCAGTTGAGGTTCTTACTGGCTTGAAGGTTTAAGAGTCGGTTTTGCAGTTTTAGATTTTATTTTTTTATTGGCGGGTTTTTCTGAAGATTATTACTATTGTTTTTTGCTGAATTTGCCCATTTTGGTGCTTGATTTTTTTGTGAAACAGTATATTTTCGCGGTAGCTACATATTCTACTTTTGTTTTGTTACTCAATTCTTTTCTTTCAAACTTTCGGTCAGTGCTTAGTGTTGTTTTGTAAATTTAGTCTTCGGGATCGGGGTGTATTATAAATTGGACTTAGCTAAAGGTAAATCTATCCTGCTAAATCCAGTTACGAATAAGGAATTTGAAGACACTTTTTTCAGGCTTGATTTTTTTTCTGTCATCTTCGGGTCTGAATTGGTTTGAAAGCAATGTGATTTGGGTTTGTACAGACCTTGTTATTTTGTTCAACTATTGTGATTCACAATTTGCTTATCTTAGTTGGTTATGAAATGATATTTTTGTGCTGCTGAATTTACACCATTTCAAACGTGTAAATTGATTTGCATTCATTTTAGTGTTTTAGTTGGGGGTCATTATGACATGAGGATTTTCGGACAGTTTAAGGATCTATTCAGACTTGTACTTTTATCTGAAAATTCTGTCTTTTTTCAGACAAAACTCGCACTGTTAAGATGGGTAAAATCAGCTCCGTCTTGATGACGTAAATTTTGAGATTGTAGGTTTTGTGGTGTTAGTGTGGCTCCGCTACCTCAGTTCTTTCCATGTACTGTATTTTCTTGCTTTTTGCCATTATTTATTGTGGAAATTTCCGAAAGCAGTGTGTACTTTTTGTTGGAAAAATAAGGAAGGATGGTTGTAAAAAGTCAAGTATATTTTTTTGCAA
The DNA here is from genome assembly GCA_030248245.1 of Trissonchulus sp. WLG1_4. Taxonomy (NCBI): domain Eukaryota; kingdom Metazoa; phylum Nematoda; class Enoplea; order Enoplida; family Ironidae; genus Trissonchulus; species Trissonchulus sp. WLG1_4. The sequence goes on along the minus strand of JASANF010004169.1, from coordinate 10,225 downwards.
TATATACTGCAGTGACTTTTTGAGGTTGAAACCTAAGTGAAAAGTTTTGACCAGTTGTAGCAGTTACAACTGTTATAATTTCAAGTAGAAAAACAGATGACTTAGGCCCGGTTCTCACTCTACAAAAATCACTAACAACAGATAGCGTCTTGTTTCAGAAAGAATTGCAACATAAACAATACGAAATGTGAAGTAAGCGTTTGTTACTAACTGATTACTCAAGTTGGGTTTGATTTCTTATTCCTGCCTTACAATTCTTAGTTACAGATATTTGTTCTTAATGCTTATTTTTTAACTGGGAACAATCAATTCATTGTAAAATTCCAGTACATATTATATAATCAGCTAACGTTTTTCCGAAAAAAAATTGATGAATTTTTATTCAGAATTCTGTTTTTGCACTTGAAATTGTTAACGATTGTGTGATTCCCCTAAACAGCACTGGTGGCTCATCAGTTGATTGTAAGCGTTTGTACATTGTGTAAATGATGTACTCTTGGTGTGCCCCTGTTGTGGGCTGTTATACATACCTTGTCATTAGTAATGCATCCATTCAGTTTGTATGTAACTTATGAAATAAAGTTTTATGTGGTGGATGTGTTTCTGCACTCAACACTCCATCAAGTGTGCTGTTTGGTGCTGTGAGCTAGGCTAAAATTACATGGGCTGTTGCTGAGATTTTAGAATCCTGCAATTGTGTCATTTGTAAGAAATCCGGGTATTCGTAATAAAGATACAACTGTCGCAGGAGTTGCGATTGTTTGTAGAACTCAAGCAACAGGCCCGGAACTGCGTTCAGACAGGCCAATAGTAGGTTAGCTAATCTACTAGCTAGTAAGCTCAAGTCCCACATTTACTACACAAACACTGATGACAAAACAGCTGTAGATGATTGTTTCTACAGACCCAAAGGCCAGCGCATGGCGTATTTGTGCAGGATTCGGTCGTAGTCTGTGGCCTCGATGGGTACCCGAGGGGGGACCAGCTCCACTGGGATACCCCGACTGTGCTGGAACACATAGGAGGCCACAATGGGACTGGGGTGAGCCAGGGGCACAGAGAGCACACACAGCAACACAACCGCGAAATATTTCATGGCGATTAAGGCCTGAAAATATTTATCTACATAAAGAGGGGATTCGTAGGCTACTTACGGCCGTTTGTACCAACCTTATTTTTTTTAATTTACCCGCCAATAATGGTTAGAGTCAAAGGACTCTTTTGACCTGGCATAGGGTAAACCTTATTCTGGAGCTATTCTTATTGTCCCTCCAGCTATTCTCGAGTGTTCTTACTATCTTACATTATTCAAAAATTATATTCAATGTAAGTTGATTAGTTAACATGTACCCAGTACCCACGGTCAAGAAAATAGGGGTCTTTTCCGTTATTCCCCAGATACTTGACCAAGTTTCATAATGTTGGTACCAATCGACTCCCCTTGACCTCAGGACTTCAAAAATACACTTTTTAAAATTTAAAGTTTTGAAAAAATTTTAAAATTTTTCACTTTTTTCAAATTCTATTCCTGGAACGCCAATATTTGGTTTCCGGAATGCCGAAATAATCATGAAACATCAAAATAGGCGTATGTTTACAGTGTAAGCAGGTATATGTATACGTAGTATATGTGTAGGTAGAAAGACTATGCATATGTAGGCATAGCGCGAAAATCTGAAATATTCCCACGCTAGCAAAATCCCGGATAATGACTAAAACAGAATCCCGGGATTAGTTTATAGTGTTAATCTGGTAATGGCGATTCCTCAACTTAATTTATTGCGCTTGTCGCATAATGTTATGGATGTAATTGTATTGTCGTAAAAGTTTTAAAATCTTCGAATTTTTAATTTATCAAAAAATTTTAAAACTTTTAAATCGCTATTTTGATGTTGTATGATTATTTCGGCATTCCGGAAACCAAATATTAGCGTTCCAGGAATAGAATTTGAAAAAAATTGAAAAATTATAAAATGTTACATTTTTTTCAAAATTTTAAAAAAGTGTACGTTCGAAATCCTGAGGTCATGAGGAGTCGATTGGTATCAACATTATCAAATTTGGTCAAGCATAACAGAAATCACGAAAAAGACCCGAAAAGAGTAGAAATATAGGTATCTAATTTAGTATGGCTATGGCATTAGGGTTGAATGAAATCAGCTTTTCTCTAGTTATTCTTATTCTCGAACTATTCTATTTTGTTGCAAGCCAGTGTTACAGCCATATATGTACATTGTAGGTACCGTTATTTTAATAATTAATATTAATATTAAAAGTCGTTATTAAAAGTACTTTTGATATTAATTATTTTATTAATATTAATATTAAAAAAAAATTAGCCGCTCTATTTATATTTATATTTAATTAAAAATAAATTAGGGCGGCTATTTATATTAATATTAAAATTAAAAATAAATTGGGTACACTATTTATATTAATATTAATATTAAAAGTTTTTGGCACTATTAATTTTAAAAATAACTGTTATTTTTAATAGTATTTTTAATAGTGCTTGAATCGGCAGTCGTTTAGGTTGTCACTTTGTCAATAACATGCAATCTTACTTGTATGTTCACTGAAAAGTGTGTGTTTTCTATGCTTTACTGACCCTTAGCGTGAAAATTAAAATCATATTTATATTAATATTAAAATTAATATTAAAAAGATTTTAAGCTTCTATTTATATTAATATTAAAAATAAAATCAGACACACTATTTATATTAATATTAATATTAAAAAAATTTTGACTGGCTATTTATATTAATATTAAAATTAAAATAAAATCGGGCTTCTATTAATATTAATATTTATATTAAAAATTTTTGGGGTCTTCTATTTATATTAATATTAATATTAAAAGTCCAGAGCACTATTAAAATAACGGTAATTGTAGGTCTGTATTATGCGCTTGGGTTTTACGATTGAAGTGGAAAAGCAAGTGATTAGTAGTGACAATAAATAAGTTACAATACGAAATAGGTAATGCCCGCTTCCCCCTGCACTGTAGGTTTAAGGTTTAGGGTTAAACGCAGAACATGATTTGAACATAGTGCACATTCCCACTGCATAGTTTTAAGGTTTTATGCCCGCTTCCCACTGCAGGTTTAAGGGTTAACGTAGAACATGAGATGAGCATATTGCACATTCCCACTGCGTAGGTTTAAGGTTTATGGTTTAAGGTTTAAGGTTTAACGCAGTTGAAAAATTTCAACTTTTTGGTTTGGTTTAATGACTCAGCCAATCAACTGCGACTTGTAGGCGGAGCTTCTGCATCTAACCAATCAGTATGTAACGTCGCGTATGCGACAATGCCCAGTCACCGTGTGAAATGTTTTCATACTCCACATTGTCTGGGCTAGTCACCTTATTGCGACGCACACTTTATTAGGATTTTTTGGCGTAGGGGGCATCAATACGAATTCTACTGTAAAAGTGCTCAGGATACTGGCAAGTGCACTAATACAATACGTACATATGTACATATGTATATTTGAATACCGAATTTTTCCTTTATATACACAGTTTAAATGTTTTTGAAGTTTCTGGACTAAAAACAGAACGAGCATTGGCTGTTGGAACGTGTTAGCTTGCGCGACACCCCCTATGGACAGTTTTAAATTCAAATTGTCATGTTCCCGCCTAAATATAAACATTTTGGCGGGCAAGCATTCTAGTGGCTAAAATTATAGCTCCGCCCCCAAACATTCGTCCATTAAACCTTAAACCCACAGTGGGAATAAAACACTAAACCTTAAACCATAAACCTAAACCTTAAACCTTAAACCGCAGTGGGAAGCGGGCATAAGGTTTAACGATGTTGAAAAATTTCAATTTTTTGGTTTAAGGTTTAAGGATTCAGCCGTGGGTACGCTACGCGCTGTGGGTACGCGGATCTTCTCAATCTAGCCAATAAATATATATGTTACGGTTAGAGCTGGTAGTCCGGTTAGAGCTAGGGTGAGACGTACTCTAACCAAGCGCGTTGGTTAGAGCTGGTATACTTTCTGTTTACACAAATGATTGACGGTTGGAGTTCAAGACTAGCCAATCAGATGGGCCCCTCTACAGTAATACTGCAAAATTGGCAAACGCTTAGACTTTTACTAAGTTTACTTTTTAGTTTTACTAAATTTACTTGCATTCAGAATAAGAAGAAGAAAACACTAACATTGGAATAACTTGAGAGTTCAGTCTATTTTTACAACAGGATAAAATTACGAAAAAAATGAAATCATTTGTTGCAGCAGGTAAGCGAATTATGCCATTTGGTATTGCATAGAGCAAGTTTTTCTTTGCTAGCACAGCGATTAGTTTGGCACACCGTCTTGCAATTGCATTTCACGTGTCCCTGACCGCCGTACAAAAACTGTTAAGGCTTTTCGAACCGAAGTATTATGTTGAGGCACACTTTCCATATCCAAAAATGGCTGTGTGGCGGTAATCTTGTTTTGTCTTGTAAGTCTGCTTAGATTTAGCAGCCTTAGCTTCATCAAGCAGCTTGTCACACTTAGATTTGGTAAATAAAACACAATTATCCTTTTTTGACGTTGAAGTATACAAAGGTCAACTTTGACAAAGTCAAGGCAGGCCTTTGTTTTGATTGGTCAGTGTTGAACCTTCAAGGCACCGCCTATACTGAGGTCTATGTGTAATGACTAGCTCTAACCAAAGCGCTTGGTTAGAGTACGTCTCACCCTAGCTCTAACCGGACTACCAGCTCTAACCGTAACATATATACAACATTAAAATATCGTTAAACCTTAAACTGCTAGTGTGAATGAAACGTTAAACCATAAACCTTAAGAACCATAAACCTTAAAGCTGCGGTGGGAAGCGGGAATAAGAATCATGCTCATGCACAGGGGTGGACGGGGGTCGAAATTTTCGACCCGCGACCCAACCCAACCCGCGGCTGGACACTCGTGGGTAACCCGCGACCCAACCCGCGCCGTAAAACCCGACCCGCGACCCACTTTGACCCACCACTCTATAACCATAACGTACATTATACAGGGGCGTGTAGCCAGAATTTTAAAATGGAGGATCGCACCTTGTCCACTTTTCTGCTCACTTGTTTAAACTCACTATTCTGGGGTCTGAGGGCCTCAGCCCCCAGAATCTAATTATTTTTACACTTATTGGCGAAGTGGCTTACGTAACAAAATGTAAATTTGATCATTTAAAAAAAATAAAATTACTTTTGCGGGGTTCTAGGGGCGGCAGCCTCCAGAAAGAAATTGAGGTTTTTTTGACAAATTTGGTCAACTGGACTGGAGACGTAATCAAAAAAGTTTTCCGACAGAAAAAAATATTAGAATTTTTTAATTTTTAGGACAAATTTTGTCAATTATAGAAGTATCAGAAATTTTTTAGGCGTACTATAAAAGCCAATGGCGGACCCTTGTCGAAAATTTCTTCATATTCCAGTTTTCGCGGGTCGGAAAAAATTTTTTCGACCCGCGCAGCCTGAAATGGGTACCCGCGGGTCGACCCACGGCTCAGATTTTCCGACCCAACCCAACCCAACCCGCGGGTACCCGCGGGTACCCGCGGGTACCCACGACCCGCGTCCACCCCTGCTCATGCATCTACATATAACAGTTACATTTAATAGGCCTGACATTTGGTGTAGCTACAGTTTGACCAAAAACTGCCGAGACCCGAGAGAAAAGTAAACACGTGGTTACATGACGGAAAAAATCAATTTCAATCATCGGGACCGGGAGTCAGCAAGTTATGTAGTCGCAAATCTCAAGCCACCTGTTTCCTCGCAGGGTTCTGTAATTTTCGGTCGGATTTTAGTCCATAGTTGCTTGTGCCATTTATAATCATCGGAACTAGGTAGGTAGGTAGCACGGGTCTTTGAATGAAATAAAAAATTATCGATTGGACACAATGGCTGGTCTGTTATGGATAAAAAAGTTCATGTTTGGGAACCAGTTTAAACGTCCTTGCCAATAAAGGAAAACATGGTATATAATTAAAACACTACAAAATTTTCTGGCCCGGGGTCCATGGCCCGCTACAGACCCGCCTAATATTCTTTGGAACGGTTTTTACGGACATAATGAGGACACAGATAAGTAGGAGTATGAACCGGGCTTTAGACTTGGATTCGATTCAGCTTCTTTGGTGAATTCAATGAGACTAGCACTGAAACAGAGCCTTGGGCTACTGAATCGGATGTTTTCGATCTTCATAGAATTTATTAAATTTGAAAAATATCCTGTGATATAATATGAAGATTGACGCAGACCCTTTTCTACTGAATGCTTCCGAGCTATTGTATGTACATAAACTAAGCAGGCGGTCTCTACAATCAGATAAACAACATTTTTGCTGCCTGACTTCATAGCATCACCCACACAATATAATGTATGTACATTTACATCGTCATACATATTTGTCCATAAGACTATTTGTTTGCCCGTTAGCAATAATTTTTATGAACTGGTGGGAAAACTTAAAATTGCTGCCAAATTTGGTCCATTGTTCAGCAAAAATTTAAAAAAATGAACAACAGGCAAGAAATTTTTGACACAAGTAAAGTCAAATCCAGATTTTGCTTACGGAATACAGAAAAACGGAAAATCCTACGGAGAAGTAAATAAGAAGTAGCATTCAGTAGGCAGAAATAAGGTACTCTTTTCCATAACCTGTAAATGCAAAAAATAAAATGACCAAGTCTAAGCTTGAGACTCATAATAAAGGCTTCTAATAAGTGACTTTTAAACTTAATTATGAAACTGAAAGTTGCAAACTACTGAACTTTCGCTGCGATGAATGATGTAAGAACTAAAAGCGTAGAAAAGGCCAATTGTTTGAAACTTTTCTTGTGGAAATAATATAATTTAGATCTGAATTCTTTTGCAGGAGCACGGAAAAATGTTAGTTTCGGCTTTAATGCTTCGCACGCAGTAAACTCATCAAAAAGTTTTACGGTGATGCTTAACGTTGCGTGATATGAATTATGAGAAGCCTGTTTTAGGGCGATTAATGAACGCTAAGCAACGACCCAGTAGCTAGAGCGCTGGTCTGCGGAACCAGAGATGGGTGGTTCAAATCCCATAAGAGTTATTCTGTTGCTGATACTGTCTTAAGTCTGACCCAAAAAATGTTGAACACTGGGACAAAAAAGCATGTTTGTTGATTAAGAAAAGACCATCTTTCTGCTAGGTATCAAGACATACAACAGCGAATATGTAGCTGCTACAATCACCTGTTTTTTATTACAGTTAAACATTTTCAGGTAAGAATTTAGTAAGAATCCTAGCTTCTTCTTGCTTGACATATGACACATATAAACACATTTCAAGGTCTACTGCGTTAGGTCAAATAAAATATATAAGCGGGGATAAGGTGTATTCTAATTAAAGCCAAGTAGGAGTTTCTTCCCTCCCATCCGACGACAAAGTCATAGCAAGGGGTCGAACTACGCCTTTTATTTGTAGAAAATGATAAAAAATAGTGACGTTATTATATTCTACTAAAAATTCCACGACACAAAGATGGTTGATAATTTGGCTGCAAGCTGGATTTAGAAACGGTGTTGAACTTGGGATGTTATCAAGCAAATTAGCAATTTTCAGTTATTCCAATTACTAAATGATTATGTAGTTTTTTGAGAATTTCAAACTATTGAGTCAGAGATGTTTTTATCTGTTGCAACGATCTGTTCGACGTTATGGGCAACGATGTGTGTTGAAAAGTTTAATCTATTCCGTATAATGCATTTTAAGAATCGGTTCTAACCTGCTATCTCTTGGCCTTTGATGTAGAAAAATTACTGATGTCTTGATTCCAAAAGGGGGTACCGCCCTCGTTTCAGCACACTGCCATCTCAGCTCATCAATAATTTCGAGCTATGAGTTGGCAGTGTGCTGAAACGAGGACTAAGGGACACTAAACCCCCCACCGAAATCAAGACACAGCTGTGATTTGGAAGGGCCCCTGTAATCAAGGCGTAAAAGCCCTATTTCGGCCGGAGCATCGTTCCGTTCCGTTTCTCTCCATTGTCATACGGTCCTACCGTATTACCTCGAATAAAGCCCCTGGGGCTTTATTGTTTCGTAGACGCCTTACCTGGGGCTTTATTCGAGGCTGGGGCTTTATTCAAGGCTGGGGCTTTATTTTTTCGTCAGTTTTCTGAAGGGTGCCTTTCTCACAATTTTTTTCTTCTACAGTGAAAAACTGACTTCGAAACGGAAATTTTTCAGTGCAAAGCGCTTCTACATACCTAGCTAGCCCGCCTGTAGGATTAGTGTTAGATTAGTATGTGAATCCTAGCTTTCCTACTATTTTTTGAAGCAGTATAAGGCAATCATTATGTTACCTAAATGTTACACTTGAAGCCCTGGGGGTTTATTCAAGGCTGGGGCTTTATAATTTCGTGAGCCTCTTCCCTGGGGCTTTATTCAAGGCTGGGGCTTTATTCAAGCCCGGGGCTTTATTCGAGGTAATACGGTATATTAATTATACGATTCTTAAATTACAATCTACTACGTTCTGTAATACATATTATCTTTGCGTTGGCGTATTGTACTTGTCTACGTCTGCTATTCACCAGCACAGTATATATGTCCCTAATAGCATTTTGTGTTAGCATGTTTCAGTAAAATTTAAACATTAAAGGAAAACTTGCTAACCATTAAAACTGAAAGTATGTCATAACAGCTTTTCAAACACCCCCAAACACAAGTTCTAGAGAAAGTAATTCGCCAGGAATAAAACAGGTGCAGAATATGTAACGGAAAACTTATTGGGCAAGGGTTAACATTGAGATAATTAGCGTTAATATTTAATTTACTACTTGCTCGTAAATGTATATGTCTTCCTAACTGATATTCAGGCGAAACTGCAATTGGACTCAAATTAATCCGTCAAAACTGCTATTAGAATTTCGCCCATTAACTTATCTAGAACTTGTTTCACGTGTAGGTACCCAAAAATTTATTTATTTTTCCATCACCGTGACCGATTGGCCAAAACATATCAAGTGAGGTCATAAAGACGTCTAACTTGTTATTTGTTTTCAGTAAAACCTTGAAATTTTCATTCGTCTTCCGTAAATTTTTGCTCCGTGTTTCTAAGGTGTGCTCTTAGGGACCTACATAGCAGCTGTCTTGCGTGATTCCACGCGTGATTCCACTCGTGATTCCGAACCTGTCTAGGCGATCTAAGGCTAAATTGTGAGCGAAGTGCCGGGTGTTACCCGTTAGACTTCGTTCCACGGAGCCTGGGCCCGCGGTCCTACCAATCCGAGGTTTTAAGCCTTAACTTCCAGAAGCCCGTAGTTTAAGATGAAATCTTGTTTGTAGTTCCATAATGACTGACGATAGGAAAAATATTAGTGGGTCAATTGACGTTTTCACTAAAAACGTGGTAGACTGGTCCAGAAACACTGTCAAAGGCATTGCCAACCATATAGGGCTGCAATTAGACGTGCATAATAACAAGAGTTACATTGACCTTATGACCTAACATATGTTAGCATTCAAAACATAGCAACCACTTGTTTTAAATCTACACTTTTAAATGTTGTTGCTTTAATTTTATTATTTTTCTAACATGATCTTATTTTGAATCTATTTTTTCATGCGTTCATTTCAAATTAAAATAATTTTTTCTTGAATTGATTTATTTCAATAATGTACTTAGAATTTATTTACGCACTTTGCTTATTTTTACATGAAAAGTTTAAGTTGCTAACCGAGCTACACCTGTGTAAGACTTTTTGAAACCATTATTACAAATTCAACACGACTATGCTTTACGGGCATACCTTTTTTTAAGAATTTATTACAAAATAAAGAAAGATTTCTAAGTCATAATTTAGGGTATGAATTTATTGTGAGTTTATTTGGATTTAAAGGTAAATACACACACATATTATTATGTCTTCAAGTATACTGTTTGACTTTTTTGTGTATAAGGTTAAGAACTTTTTGTTTCAATTTAGTTATTTTTAATTTTTGTTTCACCTAGAGGTGGAACTATTGTTATGGATTTATAGCTCTGCAACGTTAAAACTGATATCTACGTTGTTCATAGGCTATGATTTGCGTGTAATCCTAGCCCCTGCCTCCCACTGTCTTTTTTTCCTGAAAATGGGGGCAGAAACTCGGAAATAATTTAATTCAAAATACAATGCTTTGAAAAACTTTGAGTTGTTCAGTACAAAAGTTTTTTTAATTGAATAAATTTTTTTAAAATTGTATTTTCAAA
>JASANF010004168.1:0-29963 GCA_030248245.1 Trissonchulus sp. WLG1_4 | reverse complement strand
GACAATTTATGTAAACTTAACAAACCTGTTTTTGTATTGCCTTCAAATCAACGCCTTACGTTTTTGGTTGTAAGGGCATGTATAACCTACTTTCAACCTTGACTTGTCTGTCACACCATTTGTAAAGTTGTAACTTCCTGTAGACTTTCGGCAGAAGTTTCTGGCTTGTCTGATCACCTATTTTTCTTCACGTTGACACTGGCGACTAGTGATTTGTCTCAAGGTTAAGACACGGTTTCCTTAATAAACCACACTTCTTCAACCAGACAAGTAGTATTAAGTTATTTGGTCGTTTGGGCTTCTTGTGCATTGACATGATGTAGACACAAAAAATCAATCTTATGCATTTTGATTAACAATATTTCCGTTTTTCCATTTTTGCAGCCACTAATTTTGTATTCAATAAGTCCACTATATTGCTTGGTAATTCAAGTTTCTTTTAGTGCGGTGTCAAATCTCTACCTTGTTGAACGTGTATTTTTAGTTTGGTCCCTTCCCGCATCATTGGCCATTTCAACCACTAGTTTTTCGCACAGTTTATGATGACGTGCCAGCTCTGCCAAATTAGTCCTGTTCTTCTTGTTCTTTTTGTTCTTGTTCTTGTTCCTGTTCTTCTTGCTCTTGCTCTTGCTCGTGTTCGTGTTCGTGCTCTCGTTCTTGTTTTTGTTCTTCTTGGTCTTGTTTTTCTTGTTCTTGTTCTTGCTCTTTTTGTTCTTGTTCTTCTTGCTCTTTTTTCTTGTCTTGTTTTTGCTCTTCTAGGTCTTGTTCTTCTTGCTCTTGCTCTTCTGGTTCTATTTCTTGTTTTCGTTTTTCTTGTTCTTTTTCTTGTTGTTGTTTTTGTTCTTGTTCTTGTTCTGGCTCTGGCTCTGCTTGCTTTTGCTATTGTTCTTGTTCTTCTTATTCTTTCTTGTTCTCTTTGCTCTTGCTCTTGCTTTTGCTCTTGTTTAACTCTTGCTCTTGTTTTTGCTCTTGCTCTTGCTATTGTTCTTGTTCTTCTACTTGTTCTTCTTGTTCTTGTTTTTCTTGTTCTTGCTGTACTTGTTCTTGCTCTTGTTCTTGTTCTGGTGCTCTTGCTCTTGCTCAGGCCATTGCTATTGTTCCTGTTCCTCTTGTTCTCGTTCTTGTTTTTGTTCTTCTTGCTCTTGCCCTTGCTCTTGCTTTTGCTCTTGCTTTTGTTCTTGTTCTTGCTCTGGTTCCTGCTCTTGTTCTTGTTCTTGTTATACTCGTTCTTGTTCTACTTGAACTGATTCTGGTTCTGGTTCTTCTTGCTCTTGCTCTTGCTACTGTTGTTGTTCTTGTTCTTCTTGTTCATGTTCTTCTTGTTCTTGTTTTTTTTGCTTTTGCTCTTGCTTTTGATCTTGCTCTTGTTCTTGTTCTACTTGTTGTTCTTGTTGTCTTTGTTCTTGTTCTACTTGTACTTGTCCTTGTTCTGTTTCTGGTTTTTCTTGCTCTTGCTCTTATTCTTGCCCTTGCTCTTGCTCTTTCTCTGCTCTTGTTCTTGCTCTTACTCTGCTCTTACTCTTACTATACTCGTTCTTGTTCTACTTGAACTGATTCTGGTTCTGGTTCTTCTTGCTCTTGCTCTTGCTACTGTTGTTGTTCTTGTTCTTCTTGTTCATGTTCTTCTTGTTCTTGTTTTTCTTGCTCTGGCTCTTGTTTTTGTTTTAGTTCTTGTTCTTGTTTTATTCTTGTTCTTCTGGTTCGTGTTTATGTTCATGCTAAGCCCTGGGGAACAAATCAGCCTTCCATAACCTCCAAATGTGATGACCCAATTTATACAATCCCATACATAATATACACAAATGCTAACTATGTAAAGTACACATAAATCGACGCATTTGATTTAGTACTGTATGCAAAAAATAAGTAAGCCTCGGTTTCCGATCTTATTGAAACTAGTTAATAACGTGTAGCGAAATATATAATGAGCTGATAGATTTTCGTCCTGCATCATTTTTATTGTTGCCGTTGCATAGTTAATTTAGCGTGAATCAATGTTACTTATAGGATTATGTAAAATGACTTTGGTTTTGGTGTCTTTTGATGTGGTAGATGTAGTACCTAGATGATAGTTATCTTTCAGTTTAGAAACAGTAGAGGGTTTAGATGTTTTATGTGGCTTTGTTATTCGCTATAATTTTAGTGATTTGTGAAAATAAAATTGTTTTAAAAGAGTAAAGAAACATACAAGCCATCACAATAAAACTGACTCCTACAACTAATAATGTAAAATGACCGACTGTCCAGCCTAAGTACTAAATTCTTTGGAATTTAAAACTGTTTCAAATAGGCCTAATGTTAACTACACACATTTTACATAAAACAGTCACGAACAGAGCAGGGAATACACGTAAAAATAATATATATATATCATTCTGTTTTAGTGTCACCTTGCTTAATTTTCAATTTTATCTGGCAAAGATCTTAGTATCATACTTCAATCAGTTACAGTTCATTAAAACACTGTTACCAAAATTTTCAACTTCTACTTAGATTTAATTCATGACGGTTAATTTAAGTTTCTTAAGATAACTAAAAAATTTGAAATCAACTCAGATTTTAAACTCAACGTATCCAGAACATCCGGCATCTTTTGTCTCCACTCTCGTTAACTTTCGCGTTGTAATTTGTGTCGTTGTTACAATTGTACTTTTACACCTTATTCACAGCTTTTGTATTCCAGTGTCGGTAAAAGTTGTTTATGACTTGTTGCTTGGGTTTCCCTCCCACATGTATGTTGAATATTCACCATAAGTCACTGCTCAGTTTAGTGCTTCTGAATAAACATTTAAGATTTAAAATTTCTCAAAACAAAACATTAAAATACATAAAATTTAAATGAACGCAGTAACTACAGTCAACAGTGTATTGAAGTATAGTACATACAGAGCTTTGCTGTCGCTTAGATTAAACACGGCAACAAATACTTCGCCAACTTGGCTTAAACTGTACACCTTCGTATGAGTCGACTAATTTGCGCCCGTCTAATCCCCTATGGCTGCGGACATGGCAGCAAATTCCACATCACATCCGTTTCGCCCATATAACTGAGAGCTATGTAGTGAGAGCGTCAAGCTTTTCTTATTTTACTATTGTTTGTTGGTTCATTACTTAAACTTCTGACGAATTGCATCTGTTTCTTTTTCGAATGACATGGCAATCTTAAACAGAGCACAAAGTCGAATTGTGTGATTTTTGTATCATGCTATGTAGGTCTAGTAACCGCTAAAGAAACAATTAGGGTTCTAAAAGAATAACTTTTATTAGGTAAAAATAGCTCAATAAAAATTCCTAAAACAATATTTAGAACCAAAAATAGAAAATTAACTTATCCATTTGTCTTTTCTTTGCTGAAATATCACACCATCCATCATGTTGTATTGTAATCAAAGTCTGTTAAAGTTGCTGGACAAGAGCGATCAGAATAGCCCTGTAAATGTAGCTACATTGATGTAGAGATGTACAGATGTAAAAATGTAGTTTTATGCAATAGGCCCATGGTGTCTTGTGACTAGGGATGTTTTCAGTTATTGAAATCTTAATCAGTTCAGTTAATCAGTTAACTGATTAGGTTAAAATTAGATCAGTTCAGTTATCAGTTAATTTTGCAAAATTTTAATCAGTTCAGTTACAGTTAAGTTAACTTAACTGTAACTGATAATTTTAACTGAAAATATTTTCAGTTATTTCTTTAAAAATGCTGGTTTTCCGCTAATCCCGATACTTGCTAAAGTTTTCATGTAGTTTCTACTAAATTATAACTTAATTAACTTCTAATTATTAACTATTTAATTACTAATATTTGAATCTACTCAAAACAAAAAACCTGTTGTCAACATGGGATCAAACATTTATTTCAAAACGAAAACTTTAAACTTCTGTAACGACTGCCAAGTTGCAACTGTAAATGACATGAACTCTTGGAAGAAAGGGTGCACAGCAATGCCCAGAATAAAACATAAAACAATGAATCAAATAAAATAACAGGCAGAACCTTAAGTGGTTCTAAACTGGAAATTCAAGTCTGATCATTCATTTAATCGGTGTTTTGTCCTTTCAATGCTTTTAGCGACAATTCTACAGAGACAAAAACTTGAAAATCATTGCAAAAAGTAAACAAGCAGAACGCCACAAAGGATTTTATGCATGTTTCGACGCATAACTGAAAATGATTTTCAGTTATTGCATGTAACTGAAAAGAATATCAGTTAACTGATTTCAATCAGTTTTTTACAACCGAAGCAGTTCAGTTACAGTTAAGTTAACTGCTTTTAGGAATTTTGCAGTTAAGTTATCAGTTTTTAACTGCTTTTCAAAATCAAAGCAGTTCAGTTATCAGTTATTATCAGTTAACTGTAACTGCTTAACTTTAACTGAAAATGAATCAGTTAGCAGTTAACTGAAAACATCCCTACTTGTGACACACCAGGGTTCTTTCTTTAACATATTGTGTAGCGGGTTGGTTCCACCAAGAGTAGAGTATGACACTCTCCCTATTATGCCTGGCAGCGCGCGTCCAATTCGCAGCGCGAAATAGGCCTTTTATGTACGGTTTTGAGGGGGGGTACCCCCCCTCAACTGAAGACCCCGTACTCAACTGAGGGGGGTACCCCCCCCTCAAAACGATACCCCGTACTCAACTGAGGGGGGGTACACCCCCCCTCAGTTCAGTACCCCGTGTTCAGTTGCGGGGGGGGGGGTACCCGTACCCCCCCCCCTCATTTCAGCACATCAACGAAAGTCCTTGTTAGTGTCTTTTGAAATGAGGGGGGGGGTACCCCCCTCAACTGAAGACGGGGTACTGAACTGAGGGGGGTACCCCCCCTCAGTTGAGTACGGAGTACGGGGTCTTTAGTTGAGGAGGGGGTACCCCCCCTCAAAACCGTACATAAACGGGCTATTTCGCGCTGTGCATTGGACGCACGCCCGACGGCATAATAGGAAGAGTGTCATACTCTTCCTATTATGTACTTTTGGTTCCACTGATTAGCATTTGCCGAATTTGAGTAACAATCGGCCAGCTTTTGCCTAATATATATGCGTTGCGTAGCTCTTGAGTCTTGACTTAATTCTTTCCCCAGACCAATGCTCAGGTTCATGCCAGAAAATTTCATTTTTTGGAAAATAAGACAAACTTGGATTTCAATACAATCAAGAGTACATAATAGCTTCTCACTCTATATAGAAAAAGAGTGAGACACTCTCCTTCCTGCCTGTGTTCTAAGGTAGGCAGACGCGCTGGTCATTTTTAGGCCACATGTTGACATTTTGTGCAACATGTGGCTGGCCAATCAGCGCGTAGATTCTCTGCGTAACACACTTTATTATACAATCGCTGATGCGTTTATAAGCATTAAGATAGAGATAAAAGCTTACTAACTCATTATTTATTCAGAGTATGCTCGCAAAAACAGTAAAAACGGTTTGCAAATACCTTTGGGGACATTTTAGCGAACTTTCAGAGAAATTGATTGAGAAATTTTCGAGATATAAACTTTTCTCATTTTCTTAAAAGTTTCTGAATCAATTTCGCTGAAAGTTTGCCAAAAAATCCCCAGAGGTATTTGCAAACCTTTTTAATATTTTTGCAAGCAGACTATGAATAAATACTGAGTTATTAACATTTTGTCTCTATCTTAATGCCTATCAACGCATCAGCTATTATATACTAAAGTGTGTTACGCAGAGAATCTACGAACTGATTGGGCAGCCACATGTTGCACAAAATGTCAACATGTGGCCTGAAACGACTAGACATTTAAATTAAATTTGAACCGTTTGTTTAAACGTTTACGGGCTAAAAAAACACGGTTTTCGAACCGTTTAGCGCTTAGTCCGTTTAAACGTTTAGAGGGGGTTAAACGTATAAACGTTTAAACGTTTAAACGCTAACATGTATATTTGTTTAAACGTTTTATACGCGTTTATACGTTCACATGTTTAACCGTTTAAACATTTAAACGCGTTTACGTTTAAACGTTTAAACGGTCAAAAAACGTTTACAACCGAAAAACGCGTTTAAATGTTTAAACGCGTTTTCTCATCTGAAAACGCGAGCGTTTAAACGTTTACAGATTTTTGTAAACCTCCAGCGCATCTACCTGTGCTAGAACACAGGCAGGCTGGATAGTGTCTCACTCTTCTTCTATAGAGAGTAAGACGCCTATTATGTACTCTTGGTACAATTTATAATAAAGTAGAACTGTATGGGACTGTTATGAAGTGGCTCTTTATTTTGAAATTTTCAATGTTTCTGACTTTAATGGGCAATTAAACAGTAGAGAAAAATAGCGCTTTGTTAAATACGGAGCAAACAGCATTCGAAACTGTGACTTACCAACACAATAACACAAGATGCAATGTTGGTTATGGATTTATCACTTTGATTTTTTACTACAATGTATTTAAAATTAAGAAATGCTCTAGTTCATGCTAGAAAATGTGCTACCCTCTAAAATGAACAAATGAACAATTTACAGTGACTAAACAATAGCTTTGATCGTTTAAATATTGGCTAAGAAAAAGTCTGAATCTGTTCCATATTGAGAGCTTTGGTTATTATTTTTCATACTTGACGTATCGGCTTGTTTTTTACACAGTAAACTCGTGTTCAATTTCACCCGAGTATTAGGCTTTGCAAGGTAGTCATCAATATTACAGCCACTCGCAGGATTAAGCAAAGCACTTTTTGAAAAGGAATTGGTAAACAGAAGCACGTTTTATCAAGAAAGTCAAAGTCAAAAAGTCAAACATCTATCGATGCATAATTATGACAAACATGACAAAACTTGCTGAATCATGCAACTCATATATTCACAGACGCAAGAAAAATGCTGCGGATGTTTTAAGTTTAACAAGCCCAATCAACGGCAAAACCTTCAGTAAGTATTAAGCAACACTTTCAAGTAAGCTGACCAGTGGGTCAGCTAAAACCTGTTGTGCAGCAATTATTTTACTTCGAATTATGTAATATAAAATATTGGCGTAGTGTTTCTTTCAGCAAACTATGTGTGCAAAATATTGAAGGTGTTTTTCCCGTACGACAAATTGCGTAAAAACAAGCTATAAGTCTCTCAAACGAAAAAAATGATGTATCATAACACCATTCTGATTCAAAAGTCATAAGGAGTTTATTAAATCAATTTCTAGTCTGCAGGTATCTTTCAAAGGAAAAAAATAAAACGATATTAATAAAACGCAGCGATCAAATTTGGAAAAAGCATCACGTTCATAGGCTAAGGCCAACATGAAATGACTTGAATAACTAACGCAAAGTGAAATCCTTAAGATGCATATTTATTCCTAGTTTCTAGAAAAATAAATATAAGGCTAAAGATAAACTTATTAAAAACTGCAAATTTAGAATAAGTTTAAAAAATTTTCCGAAACCAGGGATCGAACCAGGAACCGTTAGATCTTCAGTCTAACGCACTCCCAACTGTGCTATTTAGGCTTGCTAAAAATCGTTAAAGTCAACATGACAACTGGTGCTCTGTAATTACAAGCCTAAGATAACAACAACAGCCTTATTAAGATTTTGGTTCATCGATAATCATTTCGCTGATCAATATTTATTTTCAGAATTTACGTTGAAATAAGTTTAGTGTAGCAATGTTTGCTGAGTCTGATGCACTATTCCACTAAAATCATTCAGTTATTCTGATTCTGTTCCACTAAAATCATTCAGTTATTGTGATTAAGTTGTAGGAACCGGTTGGTTCAGACGGCAGCGCTTTGGATTAATAATCTGAGGACAGATGGTTCGATTCCGTTCCTGAATTAACTTTTTTGAAGCTGCAAATCGCATCAACGTAGCGTTGCACTGCAGATAGCTGTGTTCTACTGAGCTACCAGTCTTTCAGTGTAATTCTAGGTGACACACGCACATACATATTTGAGCTGAAGAAAAACATGCATACAGACCAATTTTTTGCACAGTTTAGTGTTATAACGCCAAAATCAAAATTAAAGACCTGTTGTGCTGTGGCACAACAGGAAAAAAGTCGAAGCCACAGTGCTGTCAATATGTGACAAACGCGGTTTCAAGAACTGGTATAGTGTGCAAAATATACACACGTGTATAACACGCGCTTAATCGCGAACAGTGCATTAGAACTCCAGAATCAAAATAAAATGTAAGACTGTGTCCCGACAGGGACAAGTTGCGAAATTCCAAGCTACCATGACTTTACAGGTTGAACATTGAAAAAAAGACGCACTAAAGTTCAGTGCTTATGACAATTGACAACTATTCAATTCATTAATGTTATTCAAGTCAATAATACAGTTCGAACGGAAGCTAATACATTTTCTACAAAAAATAGGCTCGAAAATTTAAAACATCCGAACAATATTTTTCCTGAAAAATAATTTTTTTCCGCCAAAAAATTGTGCTCAAATTTCACTCGTAACGCGAGTTCTGACAACGCAAAGTTTACATAGAATTACCAAATATCTCACATCACATCACATTACAGAAAACTCATGACGAATTAAACAAATTAAACGAATGACAATGAAACGACACTAAATGTATCATTAGCTGTTATGCATTCGACGATTTAATATGGTAAGTTCATGATTACAGTTTTTATTATAAAAATGACCGAAGCTTGTGTTTTCTGACTTGTGTTTTTTGCAACTGCTTCAATATAAATACTTGAAAACTGATACCTAAAACTGCAGTGGTTGAGCGGCTAAGCTATATATCTCAACAGCTTCGAAATAGGCCTCAACTGACATCCCTAAAAATGCAACCTTGAAATCTACTAAAGCTCATTGCCAAAAAATGAGCCTGTTCATAACAAATCATTTTTCAATCCGTGCGTTACAAGATACAAAATAGACAAAATGCTTTAAATAACGTATAAAGTCACCTAGTACAGTTCACCGAAATCGAACCTTCCCTGGAATTTTTTGGCTGAACGTTCTCCGGGATTGATCATCCTTGGAAGAATACAACGGGTGCGATTTTAGGAAGAGAGATTTACCTATATATACCATTATTTATCTACATAGTTTTTCAGAGAAAAAATACCCCAGAGTGTTTCGTTTATGAGAAAAATATTCTCAAGGAAAATATTTGCTAAACATTACTTTCACAATTCGTAAAAAATGATACGTTGACTACGACTGATTCATTACACAAGACCTCTGTATTAAATAGTAATTGTTAAAATGTCAGCAAACATCGGTGCAAGTTTGAAACTACAAACAGGCGCAGGTGCAACCACTCTACTCTGAAAAAATATTACCTCAACTTCAATAAGAAGTTTATATATGTATTAGGGCAAAAAAGTTAAACTTTAACTTTAACTAAAATTAAAAAAGTTAGGGGTCTTACTTTAACTTTAACTTTAACTTCAAAAAAGTTAAGGGTCTTACTTTAACTTTAACTTAATTTAAATTCAAGCACCCGAAAAATTTTCCTTTGCTCCGGGCAAAAGAGAGGATATCCCATCCCCCATATCCCCTCCCCACCACCGTTCGCCCTTGAAATCCGGGCTTTATTTTTGTCACCATGAACCCAATTGACACCCACGGAATACAGTAACCACTGGGGTCATTTTTTTAAAAACAATTTATTAGAAATTTTCATCCAGCTTGGAAACTTTTTAAGCCTATTTTCCGGTCAAGTCTGGAAACTTCCGGAAAACTACCTTTAGTGGTTTGCGGAAGTTCCCAAAAAGTTTTATGGCATTCCCAACTCTCGGCTCACCCATTAATGTGTATTCACTAAAGTTACGCAGTGTGGTTATGGTATAAAGCTGAAAAATCTATTTATCTGTCTAAAACGACTCTCTATAACTTTAACTAAAAAAGTTTTGGATCTTAATCTAACTTTATTTAAAAAAGTTAGGGGTATTACTTTAACTTTAACTTTTAAAAAAGTTAGTGGTCATACTTTAACTTTAACTTTAACGAAAACGGAGATCAAACTTTAACTTTAACTTTGAAAAAAGTTAGTGGTCTAACTTTAACTTTAACTTTAACTAAAACTAGGCCTTTTGCCTAACTTTAACTTTAACTTTAACTGAAATGAAAATGGGTTGACTTTTTTGCCCTAATATGTATATAGTAGTTTTAATAAAAAACTTTGATACGGAAACACAAATATTGATATAAAACGACATAAAATATCAAGCAAAATGCCAGAGCGACTGGAACCAAAACTCTGCCTGCAATACCAATCCTGCGCTACATAAGCAAGTCATACAAGTGAGAAATAAATGAATAAGTAGAAATTTTAAGTCTGGAATTTTGGTAAGATCTTCTTTTGGAGGAACATTAAAACTGTCCAGACATCTCATCACACTAGCGTTCACATTTCGCACTCTCACTTGACGCTCAATTTGGTTATAAATTTTAGAAGTACTTAAAAACGAAAATTTTTCACGCAGTTTGAAAGCGGTGCTATTTTTTCGAAAAGTAAACGCAGCATAAAACTCGTCAACACCATCAAGAACAACCTCTTCGACGTCACACATTAAATCTAAGCAAAGTAGTTCAAAATGCTTCCTTGGGGCAAAAAAGGCCCCACGCGGATAATTTTTAAAAACGCGACAAGTGTCCATGAAGGTAGGGAGTGGAACCACGTTGGAATTGTTTCTAATTTTATTTAAGGAATCGGCAAATCTTGTATACCAGAAATCGACCTGTGATTCCAGCAGTAATGTAAATCTTCCGTTCTCAACATCGTCCAGAAAGTCTTGTACAGTTTTTGGCCGTTCACTTGTTGCTGTTGCTAGCATAATTTTAACGGCATAAATCGTAGCCAATACTGGTGTCAATTTGGATGCCATGTCTATGAAGGTCAGAAACCATTCTCCTGCTTTTTTCATTCTTTCACTCATGTTGAATATATACGAAAACAAAACTACAAGAACTGATACTCCAATTCCAACAAACAAAGCTTTAACATAATTGAGAGGAGACATCACAGTTAATTTAGCCTCGTCTTGAAAAAAGCCCCTTCTAACAAACACGGTCGGAACCTTCATGTGCACTGGCGGATAGGAAAAACTGTATTTCGGTAGCCAATTATCCCAAAGGAATGTCATTTCATGTGGCGTATCTATTGTTCCGTCCCACAACGCACCTAACACAGAATCATTTTGGTTATCGTCCCAGTGAGATCTTAGCACATGATGAGTCAAGCGAAGGCATAGTGAATTGTAATACTCTTTAAAAACTTTTGAATATGTAAGTTTGCATTTAACAGAATCATCAAAAAAGCAAGGTTTTTGAAACCCATGCAGGAAACCCATTGTAATATTAGTTATCTTGTTACAATGATTCATCACCGATTTAGCAACAAATTACGCTGAAAAACCCAAAAACATGAATCCGGTCTGGTGCGTTAAATTTATACAAGATCCCAGCGTAACTTTGAAGGCAATTTCATCGAAAATTAACGTATTTTTAGGGGGGGGGGCTACCCAGGTCAAAAATTAAAGTTCTCCGATTCTGCTTATTTTCAAATATATTACCCCCCAAGGCACCTCTACCTCAGATAAGAACAATTAAGCTTGAAGGTGCACTTTTGGTTCAGTGCGTTTGTCAGTGTATTACTATTAACATGGCAAAAGTGCGCAAAACAGACACCAAAAATTCTGTCCAAAAGTGGACAGATCTAGCACAGATCAGATATAGCCAATCAAACTGAAACTTGTCATAGTCCTAGCTCCTATGTCAGCGCAAAATCGTATGATCCGTGCTTCACAACTTCATATCGAAGCTACGAAGTAGACAAATTGAATTAAAATTGTTTTAAGTACGTAATTTTTCCTGTAGGAATTTGACAGTATGGAATCCTTACAAACTATTGTTTATGGAATTCAAGGACGGTTCCACTATGCATTAAGTATTAAGAAACTACAAAGCAGCAGTAAGGGCTCACGTTAAAAAATATGTAAGGGGGGCGTTCCCGACTGTAGCAATAAGAAATAACAGACTCAAAATAAGCTTTAGTTATTTCAGATATAAAAAGTTGAATTCATTGTAACTTTAAAAGTAAGAAATAAGACTTAGCCTAAATTATCCATCAGCCACCAATCACATCACAAGCTTGAAATGTGAATGATCGAACTTATTTCTTTTATTGCACTGTGAATGCATAAGACTTTATTTCTAATTTCCTGTTTCTTATTTCAAATTCTTATTTCTTATTTCTTAATTCTTAATTTTATTTCAGTATAGTGAGACCCGGGGTTCAATGTCTATTGGATATTTACTGAATAAAAATAGTGTATCAGTATCAGCCTAGGAACATTAATTGAATGTGACATATTGGGTGGGATTCACAAAGCGCCATTAAATTAAACGAATTCTAAGTCTTGGACTGCATCTAAACGCAGCATAACTAAAAACGTTTAGACCCAGTCTAAGGGCCTATTCCTTTACCGGATTAAGCGGACTGGACTTATTTTAGTCCGAGGTTTTGGAATGACAAATCGGACTAAACGAGTTAAAATAAGTCAGCTGCTTAATTTTAGTCTGACCCCATTCCAAAACTACCACTGGATTAAACAGACTTAACATACACGCTTAACATTAGCGTGCATAGTTAAGTCCATTTAGTCCGATTAAAAAGCAGCGCGCTAGAATTTTAAGTCCGTCTAATCCGGAGGTTTTGGAATGGCATGTTTAAGCATAATTTTTAAACCGTTTAGTCCGATTATAATTAACCCTTTAATGCGGTAAAGGTATAGGCCCTAAGTCTAGCAAAATCTGGCACATAATTTGTGTGTAAAAATCGTTATATTTTCGTGTTCGACATTTCATTCTGTTCTATGCCTGGTTCCCGAGCTCAGTCCAAGTAAAACGCTCGTTCATCTTAGTGTTTTGGCTAGTGTGAAAGTGGGACTAGTCTATTGGTTAGTCAAAAGTTTTTAATCAAAAACTAATAGTAAGGAGATAATAGCGGTCGTCTCCGATGTCGCTGCAATGCGTATTTTTTTCAGCCCTAGTTGACGGATTTGACCCAAAATAATTGTGTGTGAGATCTACGAAGATTTGGCTTAAACGTACATTTAAGTGAAGCGGTTGTAGCAGTAATGGTCACGTGACCCCGAAATGATAAAAAGTTTGAGGTTTCTCAGAATTTGTGCTACGATTTAAGAAAAATTTATATATTTAGCTCACAATTATACCGAATAGGATAACTAGCTCCGAAGCTAAAATTTAGCCTCTAGTTTTGTCTTTAAACGAAATTTAGCCTCTAGTTTTGTCCTTAAACAATCTGCACTCCCGCAAACCTCAACGAAATCCAAAGGTACTATTATAAAAATGTCCCTTCGGGTTAATTTCGTCACGTTATCATCTGTCATTTGAGCGTTTAGTGCCAACTTGCTAGTTAACTTCGCAATTGACACAATTATCAACAGTAAATAAATTTAAATATATGCCTATTATTGGGTACATGTCGATAGCATATCAACAACAACAACAAGGAATACAGTTTTAGATGATGATGTCATAATGATTCAGATTTATTTTTCCTGTTGCGCCACAACTAAAAACGCAACCTCTAGGGGTTGGCCAATGGCCCGGCATAACAGTGCCATCGGGGCTAACCGTCTTCCTACAGGGAAGAAATTCTATTCAGTTTTTACATCTAACACTCCGATAGGTACATTTAGGCTAACAGTTATAACTTGTCACAACGTTACGTCGTACACATCACAAACTTTCAGTTCGTAATTATTTTAAGCTGCGCAACATGGTTTGCCGTAGTATACGGAAGTGATTCTAATCAACACTTAACAGCAGGCTGCAATATTTATAATGATTACATTTTGCACCAAGCTTTCATTTGTTTGTTTTGTAACTAGAGTGTATTTGAAATAGAGACAGGCTATAGTTTGCGCCAGAGACTACAGGCAACCCGCCGTAATAAAAGCCTGAATGACTTGTAGTGAGTGAACAATAAATAGCCTTGGTCGGTCAGCTATATTAAAAAAGTCTGAATCTCTCATATTGAGAACTCTCGTTATTATTGTTAATACTTGATGAATCAGCTACTATTTCAGCCATGTAAACACTAGCCTTGTTATACTGAAGTTGAAATAGGAATCTTAAAAGTGAAACTGTAAGGTTGACAGACTTCACAGTATGTAAATATGCCATTTCCATAAGAGAAAGATAAAAGTAATTAAAACTGAGTGCTTGTATACAATAAACTTTTGCAAAAAAGTCATCAAAACAGCAGTCACCTACAGGATTAATCAAAACAATTCGTGAAAAGAAAATTCGCCCAAGACATAATCATGACAACAAACACAAGAAAAAGTTGTTATTCGATCCCGCTCACTTCGCATAAATTCACTACGTTAACAAAAAATTCGGGAGATATTTTCTGTTTTAAGCCTTGTCATATATACACCGAATACCGAAAGTTATAAAGTTAAAAACGTATTAAGTTTAAAATGCGACAAACGTTTTCAATTTTAGAACTATTTTTTATACAATATATGTTCGCTTTCGTCCGAAGTTTATTATTGGCTTAAATAATGTAAGTAACTGTTAATAATAGCTGTCATAAGCACTAAACTTCTGGGCTTTGTGTTTAACCTGTTAACAAAAGCTTGGCTTAACGAGACTTGTCCCTGGCTAGAAACAGCTCAATAAGTCTTTAATTTGTTTTCATTCTGGAATTCTATCATTCTGGATTTCTAATACACTGTCAGCGCTACAGTGAGGTTGTACGGGTGTACGTTTTGCACACCATATATCGCGCAACTATGTTTGCCACATATTAAGTGAATGTAGTTTCGCGAATAACTACAAGTGCACCATTACTAAAAAGTAAAATTTGCCTACAGGGAAATCGATGTTCCGACCCTAGGTCCAGAGTCATTTAAACTAACTACAGAAACGCTTAAACTAGTGATGATGCAACAACTTGTGTCAGTAGCTGGTATTCATTCGACTGGACTCTGGATTCGACTAATCATCACAATACATTTCAGATTATAGTTTTCTTGTAAAAAGGACAAACTTGTTTGTGTCGTGTATTTTGACTTTCTTAAAAAGTTTGTGAAGTTACCGCTTCTAAACGTAACTTACTTGAAAAATGACACTGTGGTTGAATGGTCATCAGCAAGCCAAACAGCTTTACTGTAACACCAAACTGGATATTTACTAAAGCTTTTCGACTTCAAGCAGCAGTTTCATGCAAATTTGAAAGTTTCCTATTCATAATGATAATGAAAACCTCAACTTCACATTGAAGTATCAGTTAGAACCAAGTGTGGTATTATGACGTTTAGCTTTCGAATCTCGTGCAGTCGCTTGGTTCCATAGTTATACGCAATGTAAAATGAAGTTATTTGTAGTTGTTACGAGCAACGTTTAAATGTTGTTACTGAAACGGCGGTACTTATCATTTGTTTGATCGAAATGTGTAAAAGAAGCGTTAATGCTTCATACAACACTGCCATGCTGTGACTTTTAGTTTAAAAGGGTTTAAAATGGAGTTATTTTTTCTTCCGCAGAATCCTCCGCGACAGGCCCTATGGTGTTAGTTACTTCTGGAGGTTAACCACAAAAATGGCCCCAACTTAGGCTATGAACATCGTACAAGAATGAAAATTCTGTCATTGGAAAAACCTTTCAAATGACATATCACTTGATGGCGCAACTTCTCGAAAATAAGTCCAAATTACACTTTCTAAATTTTGACGTACGTTGAACGTTACGTCACAGGGTCATCTGACCCATCATTTGAAAGCTCTAACAATTTCCTCTCAAATGACATTAAAATTATTATGGTATCACTACCGTATCAAAAGTTATGGCCGTATCAAATAGTTCTGAAAAGTTTTTATAAACAGGGCTGATTGTACAGATCACCCCATTGGTGATCAAATACAAAACAAGTTAATTCCAGCAAAAATTTCACACTTTTTTGCTAATTTTCCAAATAATGTAACATAAATAGACTTAACTAAGATATATACGACATGGTCGAACTAGTCTTAACTAGACGCACTAGACTTGTAGAAAAATTAATAATTTCAAAAAAGTATTGTCCCTAAATCTCAACTCTGGGCTAGCTCTTTCGTTCGAGACTCTAACATCAAGGCTTACTTAGTCTGTTAAAATTAAAGGGGAAGTAAAAGTTAAATAAAAATTTTGCATTGTGCATTCATTGTGTGTTCATTGGTAACGATCACCTATATTTTTTATCAGTAGTACAAAGTTATATGAATTTATAAAGTAACAAACAATTTTTCAGTAAAATTTTACTACAAAGTCATCACAACGAAAATACTACGATCATACATACATACATGTAAGTACCATATATAAAAATAATATTAACACATTATATGGAAATTCATCCTTTTTCCTGCTGCGCCACAGCGCAGCAGGCTTCTTAGGAATAAGGTGTCGGAAAAATAACGTGTAACTAGGAGAGTTATTTTTTGTGCGTCTTTGCGTGTTTTCATCTGTGTGATTGTGCGGGTCTGTGTGAATGTGTGTGTTTGAAATGTGTCTGTTTTGTGGCCCTGTTCATTATATGCCTGTGTGTCACTGTAGTCAATACCTGTGCACGTACGTAATTATTATGTGATTAAAACGGCTAAGTATATACACACTAACAAAACTCGAAGCTCATTTGCATATTTTACATGAATACGTATGGAATATAGATAGATTGACAATTGCAAGGTTTACAACAAAATTTTATCACAACATTCACAACGTCCAATATTTTCCTCTGTCTGTTTGGATAGTACGACATACACCGTACACATACACATTAATCCTTATATGTAGCAGTAAAGTGTTGAACCACACAGGCCTCACTTTCACTTTGATGATGATATCTATCTGACATTATCTAAAAAGTTAAAATTGTCCATTGTTTTGCACAGTTTAACAAACTAAATAATTTGGAATACAAGTAAAATGGAGTTGATCATAGCCATAATGGCGCAAAACAGCCCACTCCTTAACGGAAAATACGCAGCTCACAATGCACTGTTATAGCAAGCATGACGTTTGTAAATGACAATATAAATGCACCCCATGAAACAGACTAGCATTTTCGTCATAAAAGCAGACGAGAAGCTACTACATAGTCGAAACGAAGGATCGATAAAATGAGGCGTATTATGAGCTTCCAAAAGTGGCAGAAGTGAATCACCATCTGATGCAGATTTTCATGATAATACTAGAAACTGTTTACTGGACCATTAAACATCGTGCAAATACATATGTGCTGCGCAGCAGGTTTTGGTTCACTACGTGAAAATATAGCTTGGATATTTCCAGGCTCATTTTGCATTGGGCTTTGCTTGTTATTGTGTTGCAATAGTACTAAACAGTTCAAAGATCAGTTTACCACAGTAGGCTAGCCAAATCGTCTAGTTTCGGATTGGGTTTTTATTACGTTCGCTTCCAAGTAGCCTGAGTAAAAAAACAAGCAACAGTTTGCTGCAAAGAAAAATGGAATAAATTTAGCAGTAAATTGTCATGTTTGACCAAAAAACCTGTTGCGAGCTCAATTTTTAATCCAACTTGGAAAAAAATTTCACCAAACCGCTAAATTATATTGGAAACATCTTTTAAAGAAGGTGGCCAAAAACAAAAGTTTAAAAAGCATTTTGCCAAAAAAAACTGAAAAAAGCCAACCAACTTTGCTTGAGCAAAAAGCTGGATTTGATGCATACCCGAATCAAACGGGTTAAAACGGTCAAACTTCTCACTTAGTTTTCGTGCAGATAATTTTGTAAATTTCTTTTGGGGACTTGTTCATTTTTATAGGACTCGCAATTCGAAAAATAGCTAACATATGCTACCAGAGTACGTGTGCACACTAAATATTAAAATATCTTTATGGAAAACTATAGGTAGCACTGTTTGGCTTTCTTTATCTTTCCCCAGTTTTGCCCAGCCCAAATCTTTAGACTCGATATAAATTCTTCAAGCGAACTTCAATTCTTCAGGCACAGGAACAGACCACAGCTCACAGGCACAGGTAGCTTTTGAACTGCCACAAATCGCTCACAGGCCGTTCTGCTTCAATAAAAATTTGTGCCTGTGAGCGATCTCACAATTGTGGCGTTTTTTCACAGGCCGACGGGTGGCCTGTGAGGGCGCCAATATAGATAAGTTATGCTGTACTGTAACTTTTTGTAGCTGGATTTAAATTTAACTTACTTCGCCAGTGTATTTGCTGCATATTGGAGTACTTTAAAGCAAAACTAATAGCTTTCCCAAATTAAATTCCCACTAAATTTTCAATTCATATAACGCCCATATAACAGCCAAGCTGTTATTCAGCAGCATAGATATGTGTGTGCTGGCAAGCCGAGCATGCGGTCAGATTGCGTGCGTCACCTGTGACCTGTCAATTGTGACCTGTGCCTGTGGCCTGTGACAGGCAGCATTTTATGCTTATTGAAACGGGATTCACAGGCACCTGTGGCCACAGGTCACAGGCCACAAATTTGTGCCTGAGGGCGGGGGCCTGTGAGCTTATTGAAACGGGCTAGGAGTTACACTACCATTTGAGCCAATTTAGGCTGCATGCTCTATTAGTGTATCTCGCATTCTCGCTTCCCGCTGCCACTGCACCCGCTGCTTCTTCCGGGAGACACATTTAAAGCCAATTGTTTTCTTTCTCGGATCTAAATTTACACCTAAGTGTTACTTACGAAAAAAATTCACTCGATACACACAACGTCTGCATTAATGCTACAAAGTCTAAAAAGAGCCCTGCAAATTTTAAAAATATAAGCACTAGATGTGCAACCATTCCAATCTGAAACAAGTAGGCCCCTAAAAGGGGTAAATTCCGCTATAGTGGCGTGAAATTAACTATATATTACAGTTCAGACTACATATAAATCATCATAGCAAATATTGGTTAACAGTTAAATCTTTGATCACTATCTTTGCGAGAGATTGGCCCGAAATCCCGGTTTACTGCTTAAGCCAAAGTTGACTATGCTTGATAGTAGCAAGAGTACATAATAGGGATAATACATAATAGGCATTAGGATAGTACATAATACATCCCTATTATGTACTCTTGATAGTAGGTAAATAAAATTTTACTGTATTCTATTTGAGTCAACTCTGACAATAATTGTTGCTAAACAAAGGCTGGCATCAACTTGGCCGAAGCACTTAAGTCTTTCTTTGAGGCAAAACTACATAAACGTCTGTTGACCAAAGTATGGTTGCTTACTTGGTTGGCTTACGAGGTCATACTGTGTGGATGCATTCCTCACTGTAAACGCAATGACTAGTGACTGACTACTCACCTGAGCTTCCAAATGCTGCACATTCGGCAGTCGGCACCAATACTGAACCCGGTCTAAGAATCCCTTTCAAGTCAAAGTGAGTCGTCGTGACT
This sequence comes from Trissonchulus sp. WLG1_4, assembly GCA_030248245.1. NCBI lineage: Eukaryota > Metazoa > Nematoda > Enoplea > Enoplida > Ironidae > Trissonchulus > Trissonchulus sp. WLG1_4. The sequence goes on along the minus strand of JASANF010004168.1, from coordinate 10,594 downwards.
CGTGGATCGACTTGTACGGCACGGTTCGGGTCATTTCGTGGCTTTCCCACGAGCATCCAGTCGCGGTTTGGGCTTGGGGAGTGGCCTGGGTAACCACAAAGCCAGTTGAAAAGGACGAGTCGTGCTCCCGAGTTGTATGGGCTGACGCTGTTGCTACACTTGCTAAACCTTTTATTGGTTTGTGTCTTGGCTGCTCTGTTGTTGTCTAGGCTTTAGCCTTGCTCTCTGTTGGTTTGGATCGTGGTTTGTCCGTTACTCCTGTGTTGTCTGGGCTCTGGCTTTTGCCCTCTGTTGGAAGGGGTCTTGGTTTATCCGCTTTTATCTGGATTCTGGCTTTGTGCCCTCTGTTGGGTTGGGTCTTGGTTTGTCTGCTACTGTTTGCGCTCAAGCCTCGCCCTCTCTTGGCTTGGGTCTTGGTTTGTCCGCTGTTGTCTGGGCACTCGCGTGTTCCGTCTGTTGCTTTGGGTCTTGGTTTGTCTGCCACTTTTTGGGCTCTAGCCTTGCCCTCTGTTGATTTGGATTGAGTCTTGGTTTGTCCGCTGTTATCTGAGCTCTGGCTTTGCCCTCTGTTGGTCGAAGTCTTGGTTTGTCCGCTATCTTTCTGGGCTTTGGGTTTGCCCTCTGTTGGGTTGAGTTTTCGTTTATCCGCTGTTGTGGGCTCTGGTTTTGCCCTTTGTTGATTTGGGTCTTTGTTTGTCCGCTGTTGTCTGGGCTCTGGCTTTGCTCAGTTGGTCGGGGTCTTGGTTTGTCCGCTATTGTCTGGGCTCTGGCTTTGCCCTCTGTTGGGTTGAGTCTTGGTTTGTCCTCTGTGGTCCGCCAAGTCTAGCTCAGTTTGCTGGCCAAGATTGGTCACCGCTTTTGGCCAAATCTAACTCAGTTTGTTGGCCAAAATGTGGTTACCGTTTAAGCCAAGTCTAGTTCAGTTAGTTGGTCAAGATTCGGACACCGTTTAGGCCAAGTCTAGCTCAGTTTGTTAGCCAAGATTTGGTCACCGTTTAGGCTAAGTCTAACTCAGTTTGTTGGCCAAGATTTGGTCACCGTTTAGGCCAAGTCTAGCTCAGTTTGTTGGCCAAGATTTGGTCACCGTTTAGGCCAACTGTAGCTTAGTTTTTTGGCCAAGATTTGGTCACCGTTTAGGCCAAGTCTAGCTCAGTTTGTTGGCCAAGATTTGGTCACCGTTTAGGCCAAGTCTAGCTTAGTTACCGTTTAGGCCAAGTCTGGCTCAGTTTTTTGGTTAAAATTTGGTCACCGTTTAGGCCAAGTCTGGCTCAGTTTTTTGGTTAAGATTTGGTCACCGTTTAGGCCAAGTCTGGCTCAGTTTTTTGGTTAAGATTTGGTCACCGTTTAGGCTAAGTTTAGCTCAGTTTGTTGGCCAAGATTTGGTCACCATTTAGGCCAAGTTTAGCTCAGTTTGTTGGCCAAGATTTGGTCACCGTTTAAGCTAACTCTAGCTCAGTTTGTTGGCTAAAATTTGGTCACCGTTTAGGCCAAGTCTATCTCAGGTTGTTGGCCAATATTTGGTCACCGTTTAGGCATAGTCTAGCTCAGTTAGTTGGCCAAGATTTGGTCACTGTTTAGGCCAAGTCTAGCTCAGTTTGTTGGCCAAGATTTGGTCACCGTTTAGGCCAAGTCTAGCTCAGTTTGTTGGCCAAGATTTGGTCACCGTTTAGGCCAAGTCTGGCTCAGTTTTTTGGTTAAGATTTGGTCACCGTTTAGGCCAAGTCTGGCTCAGTTTTTTGGTTAAGATTTGGTCACCGTTTAGGCTAAGTTTAGCTCAGTTTGTTGGCCAAGATTTGGTCACCATTTAGGCCAAGTTTAGCTCAGTTTGTTGGCCAAGATTTGGTCACCGTTTAGGCTAACTCTAGCTCAGTTTGTTGGCTAAAATTTGGTCACCGTTTAGGCCAAGTCTAGCTCAGGTTGTTGGCCAATATTTGGTCACCGTTTAGGCATAGTCTAGCTCAGTTAGTTGGCCAAGATTTGGTCACTGTTTAGGCCAAGTCTAGCTCAGTTTGTTGGCCAAGATTTGGTCACCGTTTAGGCTAAGTGTAGCTTAGTTTTTTGGCCAAGATTTGGTTACCGTTTAGGCCAAGTCTAGCTTAGTTTTTGGCCAAGATTTGGCCACCGTTTAGACCAAGTCTAACTCAGTTTGTTGGCCAAGATTTGGTCACCGTTTAGGCCAAGTCTGGCTCAGTTTTTTGGTTAAAATTTGGTCACCGTTTAGGCCAAGTCTGGCTCAGTTTTTTGGTTAAGATTTGGTAACCGTTTAGACCAAGTTTAGCTCAGTTTGATGGCTAAGATTTGGTCACCGTTTAGGCCAAGTCTAGCTCAGTTTGTTGGCCAAAAATTGGTCACCGTTTAGGCCAAGTCTAGCTCAGGTTGTTGGCCAAGATTTGGTCACCGTTTAGGCCAAGTTTAGCTCAGTTTGTTGGCCAAGATTTGGTCACCGTTTAGGCCAAGTCTAGCTCAGTTTGTTGGCCAAAATTTGGTCACCGTTTAGGCCAAGTCTAGCTCAGGTTGTTGGCCAATATTTGGTCACCGTTTAGGCATACTCTAGCTCAGTTAGTTGGCCAAGATTTGGTCACCGTTTAGGTCAAGTCTAGCTCAGTTTGTTGGCCAAGATTTGGTCACCGTTTAGGCCAAGTGTAGCTTAGTTTTTTGGCCAAGATTTGGTCACCGTTTAGGCCAAGTCTAGCTTAGTTTTTGGCCAAGATTTGGTCACCGTTTAGGCCAAGTCTAGCTCAGTTTGTTGGCCAAGATTCGGTCACCGTTTAGGCCAAGTCTGGCTCAGTTTTTTGGCTAAGATTTGGTCACCGTTTAGGCCAAGTCTGGCTCAGTTTTTTGGTTAAGATTTGGTCACCGTTTAGGCCAAGTCTGGCTCAGTTTTTTGGTTAAGATTTGGTCACCGTTTAGGCCAAGTTTGGCTCAGTTTGTTGGCTATGATTTGGTCACCGTTTAGGCCATGTTTAGCTCAGTTTGTTGGCCAAAATTTGGTCACCGTTTAGGCCAAGTCTAGCTCAGGTTGTTGTCCAATATTTGGTCACCGTTCAGGCATAGTCTAGCTCAGTTAGTTGGCCAAGATTTGGTCACCGTTTAGGCCAAGTTTAGCTCAGTTTGTTGGCCAAGATTTGGTCGCCGTTTAGGCCAAGTCTAGCTCAGTTTGCTGGCCAAAATTTGGTTACCGTTTAGGCCAAGTCTAGCTCAGTCTGTTGGCCAAGATTTGGTCACCGTGTACGCCCAGTCTAGCTCAGTTTGTTGGCCAACAGGCACCTACGGTACCTCAGTCTGACCAATGGGATAGGGTTCTTGTTTGGACGAAAGCTTACTCGGTTTCTTAATCAAACTTCAAAACAAGCTCGACGAAAGCTGATAAAGTTTATTGACCTGGCTCCTGGTCACTTATCGAGCAATCCAGTACGTACGTAGGTACATATTTTGCGTAACATTGCAATAACGGTTTTACGGCCATACGTTGATGTTCAACGAGAAAATGTTCATTGCTTTGATTGATGAACATCAGTTTAGTAAGACGTACACAAACAAACATTAAAGTATAGGTATGCACTGTATTTAATTCCATACGTCCATTTCAGACTAAAGGATTAATACGGACATCCGAAGTTCTATTCACCTAACAGTCACGACACCCTTACATAAGGCAAGTGTCTGACTTCGAGACCTAAATCTACAATCTTAAACCAATCCTGCCCTGAAAAGGGCATTTGGGGTAAAACAAAGCAGACATCTTTTTATTATCCTGATTTGCTTCCCATATTCTCTTTCAGCTCTGGCCTTGCTGCATGCTGAATCCTGACTGCCGCTTGCCGCCACTCATGACAATACACTGACTGATCAACTGACGACTGACTTACCCTAACTGTGAAACTAATTTGCATATTTTTCGACAAACGCCCCAGCCATTTCAAACGGATTGGCTGACTTTTTATGCATGTTCATGCTAATTGGCTGATCGTTATATACTTATTTGCATATCTTTTTGATTGGTCTGCCAATTTGACCGCTGTCCGTCAAAGTCCAGACAGCCAACGGGGGCTTGGAATTAAATGTTAAATTCTGCAAAAAAACTATTGTTTACGTAAGAAAATATGCCAAATATAAATTTAATTTCAGAGTTTACGTACTTCGTTCTAAATAAGGTATTTGTTTTATATTTCAGGTTAGTATCGTAGTTTTAGGCCCCCATTGGCAGGAAAAAAAAGAGTGCTATATATTAGGCCTATGGTAAGCATAGGCCCTGTGGTGGTTCGTAGCACCAAGCATGTACTCTTGGTGCAACGAACCTTTTTCAAATATTCCGCCTCTGAGCGGAATAAAAACCCAATTATTTGCTATACTGCTATGTTTACTATATAAATAATGTAAAACAATTCTTACAAAAAACTTCTTATGGAAACACAAATACGGACATGAAATGACAAAAAACATCATGCAAAATGCCAGAGAGACTGGAACCAAAACTCTGCCTGCAATACCAATCCTGCGCTACATAAGCAAGTCATACAAGTGAGAAATAAATGAATAAGTAGAAATTTCAAATCTGGGATTTCGGTAAGATCTTTTCTTGGAAGAACATCCAAACCGTCCAGACATCTCATAACACTCGCATTCACATTTCGCACTCTTACCTGACGCACAACTTTTTCAAACATTTGAGAACTGCTAAAAAAAGAAAACTTTTCACGTAAGTTGAAAGCGGTACTATTTTTTTGAAAAGTAAACGCTGCATAAAATTCGTCAACACCATTAAGAACAACCTCTTCGACGTCACACATTAAATCCAGACAAAGAAATTCGAAATGCTTCCTCGGGGCAAAAAATGCACCACGCGGATAATTTTTAAAAACGCGACAAGTATCCATGAAAGTAGGAAGTGTAACCACATTGGAATTGTTTCTAATTCTATCTAATGAATCGGCAAATCTTGCATACCAGAAATCGACCTGTGATTCCAGCAGTAATGTAAATCTTCCAATCTCAACATCGTTCAAAAACTCTTGTACAGTATTCGGCCGTTCACTTGTGGCTCTTGCTAGCATCAGTTTAACGGCATAAATCGTGGCCAATACTGGTGTCAATTTGGATGCCATGTCTATGAAGGTCAGAAACCATTCTCCTGCTTTCTTCATTCTTTCACTCATGTTGAAAATATACGAAAACAAAACAACAAGAACTGATACTCCAATTCCAACAAACAAAGCTTTAACATAATTGAGAGGAGACATTACAGATGATTTAGCTTCGTCTTGAAAAAAACCCCTTCTAACGAAAACGGTGGGAACCTTCATGTGCACTGGCGGATAGGAAAAACTGTACTTCGGTAGCCAATTATCCCAAAGAAATGTCAGTTCATGTGGCATATCAATTGCTCCGTCCCACAGCGCACCTAACACAGAATCATTTTGGTTATCGTCCCAGTGAGATCTTATCACATGATGAGTTAAGCGAATACAAAGTAAATTGTAATATTCCTTTGCTACCTTTTCATAATGGGTTTTGCATTCTACAGAATCGTCGAAATAACAAAGTCGATCAAAATCATGCAGGAAACCCATTGTAATATTAGTTATCTTTTTGCAGTGATTCATCATCGATTTAGTAACAAATTCTACTAAAAAAAATAAACGTAAAAATTAATTGTGATGCCGACCTCTGAGAAGCTAACATGCAACATTGGATAATATGTTCGTTACAATTACAAGTCTAGTAGACTACGTCAGATTTTTAAAAACATAATAAAATCCTGCCGTACCTTTTCAGGCAATTTCATTCAAAATACCTTTAAAAATCACGATGATTATGGTAAAAAAACACAGTACAAGGTGAATTCGAGCTTAAGGCCCAGCTTCAAAAACAGTCAATCAGAATTCATTAGTAACACCCATGCAATAGAAAATGGAGTATAACTTGGCGTTTCTTAAATATTTCTGCATGAAATTTTGCTGACTGCTTGCCAAAATGTAACATAACATGTGTTTGAAATTTCCTAAAAGTCTTGTTATTTAGCAAATTTATGGCTAACTTGAAGTCATTCATTAGTTGCATATATTAGTGCATTTTTGCAAGTTACTAATTGCTAATTTGTATAACTATATATAGACTGTGACCTAGCTAGACTACATAGACTCGACTAAGAAAGCGTAATGAAACTTTATTCACATATTGGTGATGGGTCGCAAAGTGTCATTGCGTCACCATTGCCTAAACGCAAAGATATAACTCATTTTCTAACTGACATCAGTGTTACTAATGAACCCTATTCCTAACTGATCTTTTACAAAACTGGACCCAGATTGAAGTCTAGTGCAGACTTTTGTCCGTTAACAAAGATTGTAAAGCTACGATTTACGAAACTGTTCCTCTACAAGTCTCAGCAGTGACCAATAACTTCGAACTTTCGAAGTCTAATGTTTCACAACTACACTATAAAGGCTACGAAATCTGCAAACCAAAACATTTGTAAACACTAAACACGTAATTTTTCAGCAGAAATGTAGCACTATGGATTCTCTAACAAATTATCTTAGCAAGTAGTGTTTGCGACCGGCCGTGTAAGGGGTCGGAGCCGGCAGGCGGCGTACACGGGCGGTCACAAACACTACTACCGGCGGCCGGGACGGCGAGGAAGTTTTGAAAAAACAAAGTCATCCAAATCCAGAGTGTAATTTCGTCTTAATTTAGCCGAATTTGACACTGTATCCCGACCTAATTGGTCAATCGGTCCAATGTGGCCGGCCGGCCGGCCAATTTTGTCCGGCCGTCAGGCCGAATGATTTTAAAGGGCCGGCCGGCCGATATTAACCAGTCGGCCGGCCTGCTTTCACCGGCTGGCGCCGACTTTTGCCGGCAGGCCAGCTGGCTGGTGGGCCGGAACCGGCCGGCGGCTGTCGAGCCGGCCGAATATTCCGGCCTTTCACAAAAACTATTAACAAGAATGTCGGCTTGTAAATAATTGTGTCTCGTTTTATCGAAAAAAGTCAAACTAATGTGCTTGGCAGTGATTACGCAAAAACAGATTTTTCCGTTGCAAGAAGACGCTCGTCGAAACTTTTCGACTCGTCTAAGTTGTTTTAAACAAAAATACAGCCAATACGAATCCATAAAACAGCTCATTAGCGCGCGGATTATGCGGAACACACTTTGCTACACACGGCTGAAAGCGGTTAATGTTAAGAAAGCTAAAAATCGCAAATCAACGATATTTTTCTTATTTCTCATACTCAATTAAATTCGTTAAAACAATGGCAAAACCAAAACTTTTTTGAGGCATTTTCATTTTTATTTGCAAAGCTTTTCTGATGTTTTTACAACATAGTTACAAGTTAAAATAAGTTATAAACTTTCAATCAGACTTTTTACTATAAATGATATATTTGCTTTTTACTATACATGCTATACCTGTGTATCCAACAAATTGTTTTACGCAAATCTATTGCAAATTGGTCGTAGGCATACTTGAACACTCTCCATAAGAGAGTGACACTATCATGAACACCTGAAGGCATTGATATTATTTGGTTCAGGATACTCTTAACAAAGTTTACGTTGACATGTGCTACTGGATCCACACTGTTACAATCGTTTAGTGTTTGACAATGAATACTTTGGAAAAAAGTTTCAAATTCTGTTAAAGTTTAGGTTTTTTAATTGAATTGAAAACATTTGACAAAAATTTAATTGCAATGAAATCTGATTTTTAGGAAGCAATTATAAACGTCACTAAAGTAAAAAAAGTTTCGGGAACCATAACTTGCGATTGGGCTGCAGCACCACCATGAAACTAACTTTATGTGCTTGCATTTGTCATGGGCTTTGAAAAGATGTGCGTCACATAATAACATGAAAAGCGACTTAAGCTCAGTAGTATAAGTTATTATTCTAGTAGTTAATGCCATTGCTGATTGGATGATGCGTCGTCAGATGCCAACCAGTTTTGCACTCCAAAGCGCCTACAGTTCCACGTTAAATGCCGTCAGTTATATTTTTTTATTCACCCACTGAAAGCGGTTGAAAAATAATCAGGCTAAGAATTGTTTACCCACACAAGCGTTTACTTATTTCGCTTATACCTACATAATGGCAAAAAATTGCTTATGCTTAAATGAGAGCATTTTTATTTTAGACCTAACTTCCGATCCTGCATGCAGAGTACAGTCTTTGATGAGCAGTATTGGAGTTCTCGAAGAGAACCAGGTTGTTGATCCTCGTTTCGCCGTCCAAAGACGTTGCCACCGTGGCACCGCGGTGAGGTGAAGATCGTTGCATCGGTACCAGCACCCGGGCTGAGCTCCAAGCCATCCACGCAGGTCTAAAGTGGGTTCCCAGTTTACCTGACTTGATGGACGCCAACAGGATTGTAGTTCTGTGCTACTTCCAAGCGGCTATCTTTAGCCTAGCCAGTGGCCCATGGAAGCAGCCCCCGCCCTCAACTCCAGCATTTGATCCATCTTAGCCCACATTTCTGCCACCGACGCCTTTGAAGTCCTCTCAGTGGATCCCTGCTGGCCATGCTGGCATCAGTTGTAACGAAAAGGCAGAATTCCTGGCCAAGGCGGCTGAAAACTACCGCAGGAGCAAGTCCCTATAAGATTCGAAGTGTGCAAGGCCGCCATAGCAAGATCTGTAGTCAACGAGTGGAAGGAGGCGTCGAGTGCCCCATCGTTCCGCCCGGAGACCATGTCGGCCCCCCAGATCCAAAATGACCTGGGATTGTCCAGACTCGAGTGGCGCACCATAAACCAGCTGCGTGCCAATGCTCATTCCCCGCTGCACGGCTGGTACCAGCACCGTATACGTCAGCGTGACTCGACTGGGTGCAGTGGCTGTCTCCAAGCCAATGACACACTGCAACATTTCCTCCTGGACTGCCCCGTACTGGCCGCTGCCCGCCACGATGCTTTCCCAGACGCGGCCAATACGGAAAACTCTATACGGACCCAAGAGCAGTATTGCAGTTCTGTCGAGCTAGCGGCCGCCTTGGAAGCCGCCGGCATTGATTCTTCAAAAATCCAGCTGCCAGAAAAGAAGGAGAAGAAGGAGAAGAAGAAGAAGAAGAAGAAGAAGAAGAAGAAGAAGAAGAAGAAGAAGAAGAAGAAGAAGAAGAAGAAGAAGAAGAAGAAGAAGAAGAAGAAGAAGAAGAAGGAGGAGGAGAAGAATGAGGAGAAGGAGGAGAAGAAGAAGGAGAAGGAGAAGGAGGAGAAGAAGGAGGAGAAGAAGAAGGAGGATAAGAAGAAGGAGAAAAATAAGGAGAAGAAGAAGGAGGAGAAGAAGAAGGAGGAGAAGAAGGAGGAGAAGAAGAAGGAGAAGAAGAAGGAGGAGAAGAAGAAGGATGAGAAGAAGGAGAAGGAGGAGGAGAAGAAGAAGGAGAGAAGAAGGAGGAGAAGAAGGAGGAGAAGAAGAAGGAGGAGAAGAAGAAGAAGGAAGAAGAAGAAGAAGGAAGAAGAAGAAGGAAGAAGGAAGAAGAAGAAGGAAGAAGAAGAAGGAAGAACAAGAAGAACAAGGAAGAACAAGAAGAAGAAGGAAGAACAAGAAGAAGACAAATTTATCAACACTTACCATATCATGCCATTGCCAACACCTTTTGTACCTACTAGTTCCTCTGGTTTAAACTCGCATCTGCTGACCCTTGTCTAAAGCATAAGTACGCCGCTGTCCCTATGTCCACAGCCAACACAATTGCCAACATGAAACCGTTTTACGCCTCCCCAAAATTTTCGTCACCTTTGATGGACGGTTCACGCACATTTGTGGACTAGATTCGAAGTGGCGGAGCAACATGAACAGCAGCGGTATAGTGGCTCATGTACATAAATCATGAATGATGCTGCTATTTACAAAGTGTCGGATAGATTTCCTAATAAGTTACAAACGTTTTGCGACTCAGCGAGATAATGACAGTGATTTGGATACCTTTGCACTTTTGTACGAAGCTTACAAACCTTTTTCCATTGACGTAGACGCAAGTTATGATCGTTTCAATCATTGCTAATTACTTCAGATGTAATATCGCTACCCGTCACGTTTCATTCATCGTAAATGTTCTAGCGCAAAAATGAACGTGTAAATGAAATGGAAAATTAAATTTTAAAAAAAATTTAAATTTAAATTAAATTTAAATCGAAAATTAAATTCGATTTGTCATCTATCATTTAAGCCTTTGCTGCCTAATGGCTAGTTTAAATTTGCAATTAAAACAAATAAATGGCTGAGAATAAATTTTTAAAAAATCAATTGTTAAATCAATTTTTAAATAAATTTAAATGTATGCTCAATATTACATGTTGATAACATATGAACAACAGCAAGTATTGAGCTTCTAGATGATTATATAATAAAGTCAAATATTTTTTATTTTATAACTTATCTGAAATAAGACATGCTATAGTTTGCGCCATAGACTAGAGGCAACCTTTTGTAATGGAGGTCTGAATGACTTGCGAAGGAGCTTTGGTGGTTTAGTTATTCTAAGAAAAAATAAATCTCTTTCACATTGAGAACTCTCGTTTTTATTGTTAAAACCCAAGAGTGCTTAATACGTGATAAATCAGCTACCATTCCAGTCATGTAAATACTAGCTTTG
>JASANF010004167.1:0-23613 GCA_030248245.1 Trissonchulus sp. WLG1_4 | reverse complement strand
AGTGAACATCAATGATTGTTATTCAAGAAGGTTTTTGGTTGTAGTGTTTCAAGCGTTGAACAAAGCCTGGTGCACCAAATGCTTTTCTTGCTCGTTATGTGACAGAAAAATGGATCATAAGTAAGTAGCAAGTGTTAACATTAGTATTTAACACAAAATAGTGTCAAACAAAGCTAAAACCTGATTTAGGTGGGCTGGTTAGCGAATATGATTTTGTAAAATCGTAAAGAAAGAATTTCGTGCCCAACTTCAAGTAATTATTAGTTATTACTTATTCATACTATTACGATCGTGTTAATTATTGTCAGGGAAGGCGACTCTGAGGGGGACGTTGGAGGTTTGAAAGTAGAAAAGTATACCTGTGTAAACTGACTAAGTGAAATAATATACTAGTCAATTATGCTTCTTTTAGAACCAAATTCTACGAACTGGACATGAAGCCAGTTCCCAAACGCTGCTACGACAAATTCCCTGGAGAGCTAAGAAAGCGACTGAGCAAGCAGTACAAGAATTCACCCAAGAAATGATCAGGACTGACCTAGACTGGATTTTAGGGTAGACGCATGCTTAATACCGCCGTTGGTTCAGCCGGCAAAATTAGAGGAATTATTGGTGTGACGTTTTCGCTATTGAGCCGGCTGAACAAACAAGGCTGTATTTGTATTCCCTAATATAAGTATTACTAACTTCACATAATCACATGCCCTATTTAACCAAAGAATCATTATGTTATGCCTATGTGTGACATTGTTAGCTTTCTGCTATATTCAACGCCTGTTCATCTCAATGTGTGCCTTTTGTTTTAGGACTATGTGCATTATAGTTTTATATTATCCTATAAGAATATGATTGTGTAAAACGAAAACCTGGCAGTTCTCGCAACATACATGTACACGCGGTCACAGTCTGAACTGGGTTGTCCTGGTTTTTTGAAATTTTTTGGGGGGCTTGTCCCGATATTTGAATAATTTAAACTCACAATAGCGCAAAATTTTAAATTTTTGTCTATAATGTGTAACTGTAAGTAAAATTTGGGTATTTTTTGGCCTTTTGCAAATGTTTTAAGCATTATACGGCCATTTTGGGCAAATTTTGAGTTCTTTTGGCAACTTCAGTGCCCCTCCATGTACATCTGTGCTCGCAGGGTATAAAGCTGTTGAGAACGGGAGCCGTTTTGGCCCGAAGTTTTCGTTTGGTCTTCAATTATTGTGTTTTATCATTGTATGTTTTGCGTGTTTTAGACTTTTTCTAGAAGATTCAGACTAGGGCAAAAAAGTTAGACCCTTTCCATTAAAGTTCGTTAAAGTAAGGCCAAGGCTTTAATTTAAGTTAAAGCTACCGTTAAAGTAAGGATCTAGCTCAAATTTAAGTTAAAGTCAAAGTAAGCCCAAAATTAACAGTTAAAGTAAGGGCGTTTTAATTTATGTTAAATTACAGTTAAAATAAGACCTCTAACTTTTTTGTTGTTAAAGTTAAAGTATGACCCCTAACTTTTTAGTTTTAGTTAAGTTTAACTTTTATACCCTAGTTCAGACTCTCTCTTGACTGGAATTATAAATTCAGATGACTCTGACTGTTGCAGATGATGTTCTAATGCATTTTCCATATTATTGTATTTGCTAAAAAGGTTATCCTACTGTTTTGTACTTTTAGAGTGGTTTACTGGAGTCTCTTGGTGCGGTGCTATTTTTTCCGATGTGGCTTATGATGTATATTTATTGTAACATTGTTTAGAGGTGCAAGTTCTTAGGTCGAATTAATTTCGAAATTAATTCGAAAGCAGTCAATTTCTTCACATTATCTCGGCTGTTAGTCGATAACACGAATTGTTTTTCGTAGAATTTTCTGCGTTGGACTCATTATCGTCTTCGTCTGACGTCTACTTTGACGATACATTTTTTACTCCTAAAGAATACTTGTTAAAAGTTAAAACAGACTTGAGTTACAGTAGATTTTATCCTAGTGAGTAACTGAGAGCTAATAAGTGATGTATTTATATGTATTTTGTTTGATTAGTCACTCCAAGTTATGTGTCATGGTCATACACCCATACTTAAGGTTTAAGGTGAGATTCAATTCAATTTGGACTGATAAGCTTGGATAAGATAAGATAAATATAATCTAGTCTATTTTTAGCAATGATTTTCGGTTTAAATTGCATGAACCTTTGCTATTTTGATAATGATGACTCATTCTATCACTGCCATTGTTTTTGTTTCAATGTTTTATTGATCTTCAAGTATTTTTTAAAGCGACAGATGATTTTGGTCGAAAGATTTTGTCCACTCCAATGCAGAAAAAATATGAGCTTAAATACTGCCTTGTGGAGCATATGATCACACAAATTAAATACATTTATTTAAATAAACTTTTTCTTAAACGTCAGCTTGAGCCATTACTAAACCTTATCCTGTTGCAGGACTGTCTCAGCTCAAGGCTAATTCCTATATTTAAAATTCTCGCACATTTTAGTAAAAGTGTGCTGCTCGACGCAGCATTGCAAAGTTCGCAGAACAAGTTACATTTTTATTCTTTTGGCGTCCGGATTTAATTTTTGTGTGTTATATTATTACTTTAATTAACTGGATTAGATTAGCATCAGACTGTATCGAGTAAAGCATAAGTAAGCATACAGCAATTTCATCAAGAGTAAATAATAGCGTCTCACTCTATTATAGAAGAAGAGTGAGACACTCTCCAGCCTGCCTGTGTTCTAACACAGGCAGATGCGCTGGTCGTTTTCAGGCTACATGTTGACATTCTATGCAACATGTCACTGGCCAATCAGAAACGAACTTCTATTCTCTGATTGGCAGACGCCTGTGCACGTGCTCCAATCATAAAAGGGGATAGAAATAAAAGGTTAATAACTCATTATTCGTTTATAGTCTGCTTGCAAAAACATTAAAAAAGGTTAGCAAATACCTTTGGGGATATTTTGACAAACTTTCAGCGAAATTGATTGAGAAGCTTTGAAGAAATTCAGAAAAGTTTATATCTTAAAAGTTTCTCAATCAATTTCGCTGAAAGTTTGCCAAAATAACCCCTAAAGGTATTTGCAAACCTTTTTTAATGTTTTCGCAAGCAGACTATGAATAAATAATGAGTTATTAAGCTTTTATCCCTATCTTAATGCTTATCAACGCATCAGCGATTATATACTAAAGTGTGTTACGCAGGGAATCTACGCGCTGATTGGTCAGCCACATGTTACATAGAATGTCAACATGTAGCCTGAAAACGACCAGCGCATCTGCCTGTGCTAGAACACAGGCAGGCTGGAGAGTGTCTCACTCTTCTTCTATATAGAGTGAGAAGCCATTATGTACTCTTGATTTCATCAAGTTTGGCAAAGTATATAACATTTATGTGTATACGTTTCGCCTTTTTCAACAGACCAAAATTTAACGATCCTATCAACCCGAATTATTTAGATTGAGCTAAATCACTTTAACAATAATCCAGTTAATACAATTAATGAAAATGTCTTTATTTGAGTAATTATGATACGAACAGCATTTGCAGTGTTTTCCTTTGCTTTAGCTTAAGTTTGTAGGTAGTTGTCTATGGAATCTCCGGTCACGCTATGTGTGTGCATAGTCAGTTATTTATATATTGGATCTGAATGTTATTTGCCGTTGCTGATGCCTTTAATAATAAATTTATAAGTTATGGTCGGCTCTGTGCAAATACATCTTTTTACGGATGTGTAACGTGGATGTGCAAGGTATACTATCACCTACCTGTTCGTCGCGCAGAAAAGTAACTCGTTCACCATTCGTTTGGCTATCGTATTGCTTAGTCCGAATAAAATGAACTCTAGGATCTGCTAAAGTATATATTAGGGCCGTGGCCTAAAAAAACCTAAAACAAGCACTTTTGTTGACGAGGGTAGAGTAATTGAGACATGAGGATTGTTAGTATTATTTTACCGTTTCGGTAAAATTTGGCGCGGCCAAGAGTCATACATTCAAAACCAGTGCCATACAACATCAAGAGCCATAAAACTATGTAATTGTGGTGCTGTGCAGCAGCAAATATTTAAGTCGTGCAGTCATATCCTACCATACTGCAGACGGAAATATATCTACAAGTTATGTTTAATCTGCAATACCTAATCTGAGGTTTGGCATGTCCAGTTCGGCGCCAGCAAAATTACTTGCTTGAACGGCATCACTGTGTTCCAGTGTTTCGCCGGTATCATCATTCATTCATTCAGCAGCATGTCAGTAAATTGTCTTCCACTGCTGCCAGTTGGATGCTAAGTCACATAAGCTAAGCAAAAATATTTGACAAGGCATAGAATCTGAATGCCATTTCGGTGCACTAGAGTTGTCAACATGCTTAATTTTCAATCCAACTGGTAACCACATAGATCTAACACGACTGACGACGCTAATTGAAGCTGCGGTAAATCGCTGAACCTCATCACTTCGAAGTTTTTACATGTCAGTTTTTTGGACTTCATTGGTGACTACTGACAACCTCATTGCATCTGCGCAAAATCGGGCAACGGCCTTGTGAGTTGTGAGAGCTTTCCGTGCACGATGCGATAGGCTCAGTGCTCACTTATCACAAGATAGGAAATATGCTAAAGTGACAGTTATCAATCAGCCTGCATGCACAATGCGCTATGCAGTGAGATTATTATGCAAACTAACGATCTGTAAGTCTTGAATAGACCTAACGCATGTGTCGATTATCGATTTCTTTACACATGCATATGCTCACACTCGCACACAACACCCTGCATTCGACGGAAACTGCTATGCCTGCATTACTGGATGTCAATGCACTGAAATTATGCATGATTTACATGCAATTTTCGTTTCAGTGCATTGACTGAAATTAATATGCACGGACGCTGAGGCGGCCGCGCAAAAACCTAATGCGTCGGAAATGCAATTCGACCGTTCTAATCGAAATCAGTGAATTTAAGTAGTGCTAGTTTGTCTCTGTGTTGTACTAGGGTAAACGGGATTGACACGGTTTATGTAGCGTGACCACTATTACTGTTGACGGACACTATTTGAGGGTAGGTAATATATACGTTGGCTGTTACTGCTGTATTAGCCATGTGACCGTTTCACGCCCGTCTGTTCTGGAGACCGTGGCTAACCTTGGTGAATCCAGTCTTGAACTGTAGTTTTCTTCTCGTGCAAAAGTTTTCTACATTGAAAAAACATTAAAAGCCTAATGCTAATGGCCCAAAAAGATGAGACGCTGTTCGAGGTCTACTGCATTTAAATTGTTTCGTTGAGAAACCCAGAATGCCGCGAACGTTGTTGCTTGGCGAATACTTTAGGTTAGGTATGTAGAAGTAAAGGGCGTACGTTTTTGCTGCTGCGCCATAGCGCAGTAGCTCATTTAGAATGAGTCTGGGTATCAAAGTGCACAATATGTGTTCTTGATACCCAGGCTGGTTTGCATGCGACTAATGATGAAACTTTATTTTCATGTGTACATACATGCATATTGCATAATATGCAAATTAGTTGGTATTAGCGAGCGTGCATACAAATACACACACATACACACGTGAATACTTTGAGTTGTCTGCATATTACAATTATTGCGCAGTGCCAATCAGCAAGAACTAGGTTTGTGTAGTACTGTAGTTCTTATCTTTAAATTGATTAGGTATTTCTCAGATTGAAAGTTCATCACCGAGTAAATTTTCTGATTAAAATTCAAACTCATTTGAACAGTTTTTGAAAAAAATCAAACTCATCTGAATTATCACACCTGAAATTTCTAAACCTGATAAACTCTCATGTTGAAAGCTCATTTGAACATGTTCTTTAAACTCAAAAAATCTCATTTTGATGAATATTAACTCACGACGCTCATGTAAATACCTTACCTTCACTAATTGAGATTAAAGTGAAATGAAATTTTATATACCAGTGCATTAATAGTCAACCTCAGCAACATTTGTTGCAAATTGAATGTAGATTGTACACGGTTTTAATCATCTAAACAATATGTTAATTGTTATGGTAAGTAGAACAGCACACAATGCACGGAAAGCGCGCTCACATTTGTGTCTAACTTAATGCAATCCAGGTAGCATTGGTTTTATAGAATATGTACTGTTATTGTTGCGGAACACACACATACAACTTCATACCGAGATCCGTTGCCGTTACTTTGTGTGACCGTTTCATGAATGCTATTATGAGCTCGCCCATTTACCAAAAGTTTAGCTGCGCAGCAGGTTTTTTAATTGCAGGGGTGTTGCGGCTCCTATTTTTCCTACTTTTTCCTATTTCTTCGACCACCTCCTATTTTTTCCTATTTTTTGAGAAAAATTCCTATTTTTTCCTATTTTTTCAAAATTTCATAAGAATGAATCAATATTTTAAGGCAAATTTCCGAAACTGCCGCTGCGTTTACAAACATCACGTCACAAATCCAGGTTACCTAATAACTTGCAATTACTTGAGTCTGTCGTCTATGACACCACAGTGCTGCTTGCGGGGCGAAATTTCGAATCCAAGTCACTTTTATTTACATAAATATTCTTGTTCAGGAAATTAAATGACACATTGAAACACTTCGTTAAGGGAACCCTTCTTACCCGCTAGATAGAGTTTACTCTTCTCTGTGCGATTCCTAGATTCAGGACCCCTAACTAACCTAGAAACGAGTTTTCACGAACAGACAATAAATTTTTGACTCGTTCTTGGGAACATGCTCTGGTGAAACTTTAGGAAGTCCAGAGTGTAGAGGGGGCCCCGGGCCCGGTCCAGTGTGTTCATAGCCAAGGGCGTACCCAGGGGGGGGATAGGAGGACTCCCCCACCCCGAAATTTTCCCCCTGATTTTTTACACAAGGGTCCCCCCTCTGGTTTTTGTTGTCCAGACGGGAAAATTTTCTGATACGTCTCCAATTGACCAAATTTTGCTTAAATATCAAATTTTCCCAACTTTTTTCCTGGTGGCTGTTGCCTCTAGACCCCTGTAAAACCTTCGGATTAAACGGACTAAACTTTTAAGGCGCTGCTTTTTAATCGGACTAAACGGACTTGACTATGCATGCTAATGTTAAGCGTGCATGTTAAATCCGTTTAGTCCAGTGGTAGTTTTGGAATATCGTCAAGAGTAAATTTAAGCCGCTGACCATGGGCGTAGCCAGGGGGGGTTCAGAGGGGTCCGGACCACCTCTTTTGGTGGAACCTGAAGAAATTATTAAGAAGGGTCCGGGGTCCCCCCCTTTGGTTTTTGTGGCTCGGTCAGAAGTAATTTCCGATACGTCTCCAATTGACCAAATTTGGCCTAATCTTGAAATTTTTTCCCGATTCCTGTAACTTTTGGCGTACCAGTCCTTGTTATTATCTTTCATCAATGCCTATGCATGTCTACACAAGTACATTATGCTGCATTTACTTGTGTAATACACTGTCCGATGTGACGTTCCCATGTTTGTGTAATTGTCTTGGAGAACAAATTTTGATCAGTTACCAAATTCGGCTTGAAAATTATAAAAAAATCTGCAATTTTTTTCTGGGGGCTGCCGCCCCCAAACCTGTGCAACTTTATGGCTTACTGATCTTAATATTATATAATCTTATATATAATCTTATATATAATGCAAATATTGCTAGTTACTAAATTATGGCATATATACACATTTTTGCAAGATTAAGGGGGGGGGCTACCTGGAATAGTGAAAATTTTAGGTTCTCAGATTCGCTCCAAATTTGCACCCAGAGAAGGCGCATCGCAGATGTAACAAACTGGAACCAATGCTTTTGCCAATTTTTTACTAGGGGCTCCCAAAATTTCAATTTTACGTGTAAATCATAGGCGCAAAAAAAGTTTTTTGTGGTTGCAAAGCGTCCCTTTACTCGAAATTTTTGTTAACACTGTCGAAGCTAATTTTTATATGATTCGATAGCCTAACGTCATATCTCAACCTCTATGATCCATTTTTTAAAATTTTTGCCCATATCCTGAGCTGTGACGCCAAATGTAAAATCACTCAAATTTGGCGGGCTTAAAAAACGGCCTCGATTTTAAAATTAAAAATACATATCAAAATTCCGGATCATACGATTTTGAGCTTACATGTGAGCTACTAGTATTGCGTTATATACACTGTCTGATGTGACGTTACTTACTATCTTTCGTTTTATTTTTCTATCGGAAAAAATTTCTGATACGTCTCCAGTTGACCAAATTGGGCCTAAAAATTGGGAAAAATCGCCAATTTTTTTCTTGGAGCTAGCAGCCCCCAGACCCCTACACCTTTTTGTTTTAGTAATCTTGCGTTTATAAGGCCTTTTATGAGTGTTAAAATTGCTAAAAGGGGCCTTTTCACCCATTACAAAAAATTAAAAATTCATTCCCTCCCCTCCCCCGACATTTTTTTGGGTACGCCACTGATACGTACGCACCTCTGGAGGTATAAAAACGCGTATATTTGCTTCTATATAGGCGAAGAAAACACATTTACAGTTTTCACAGAAAAATAAAATTTTGCACACTAAAATTAAAATTTTGCACAATTATGCACACAAAATTTTTTGAAAAAAAACCCTGCTGAAGCCGTCAGTATCTTGTACTGAGACGAAACAACCACAGTTTATTGTTACACAGGTCATTAGTCAGTACAAAGCGAAACAATTCCTTTTTTTTCCTATTTTTTTCTCAAAAATTCCTATTTTTTTCCTATTTTTCTCTGAGAAATTCCTATTTTATTTCCTATTTTTTCGTAAAAGGGCCGCAACACCCCTGTAATTGGTTAACCTATTAACTCGTGCCATTTGTGCTTAGTCTCAGAACTCAGAAAACCTTTTGCATACCGCTTCTGCTTGTTTCACATAGTGCGACGAAACGAAACCTATACACTATTACAGAAATGCACTTTTATTTACAGTATGTTTTCACGACCCAAGAACCACAAGTTCGGCAGCGTAGTATATTTTGGCCGGCCAGGAATTGACATGGACTGCAAGGGCGTTCCACATATTCCACTTCTGGATACCATCCCTCGCAGCAAAGCAGAGCACAGTTGTCGGAACCTGTAGACGAAGAGTTACACTGTCTTTCCTTGACGTCTGCATATTGTCCGTTACAGAGTTGGGGCGTGTCCTCGTAGTAAACCAAGTCCTTTCGACCAGGACTTTTCATTTTCGGATGCACCGTAAGCAGTGTAGGCACGTTGCGACGCTTGTGACTGTAGGCGTAACGATTTGGTTGAATAATTTTAGCGGAGGACAGATATTTTCGCATGAGATGCTCTCCTGTTCGGTCAAAGTTGGTTAAAGATTTCCAACAGGTCTGCGAGGCACAGCTTCCAGAGGGACCATGACACCGACAGTGAACATTCATACTTTCTCGGGCATTCTGAAATACGTTATATTCGCTGGTTAAGTATTAGAGTTGCACAGAAATGACATTGTGTTTTTGTGGTGTTGTTGTTGTTTTGTACTGCATTAATTGCTTAAAATTCCTGCCCAAGCATGGCGTTTGTTGCATGAACAAATTTTGAGTCAGTTCTTGTTTGTGTGCAAGAAATTAGCCGATTGTATATAAAAATGAGAACTTTTAATGGGAAACAGGCAGCATATTCAGATGAAGCAAAAATTTAATCCGTCGGTATTTTTAATGAATAAACTAAAAACTTCAATTACTTCAAAAATTTCGTACCTATTGACTGGCTTCTACCACACGTTGAATTCGGTCTTACGGTACGGTACGGGTCAATTTTTGCAATACCATGGAATGCAAACATTCAAGGATTTAATACTTTCCACACACTATCTGACCTACCTATCTTTTTAATAATTTTTGAAACAACACAAAATAATCTTTGAACACTCGCACCTAACCGTTGACTACTAATTTTCAAATTAAAAGCTTTGATTGAAACATAACCCACACAATGGGGGAAAATTTCTCACCGCGCGCCCAGCTCTGTTGTTATGCAGATTCATGACACTTCGAATATGAGATGTTTTCTGCTCCACACTGTCGATGAATTTTCGACTGATCTTGGTGGCGAATCTGGTGTTGTCTTTGGAACATCCTTCCCAGTGGAAAATTTGAGCTGCAGCTGCATCTTTTGCTCTAAATGTATATGAATCAATTTGATTGATTTGCCCTGTAATGTTTACAAACTGACAAGCCGGCCCCAATTGGGATTAATGTTTGCTTACTTGCATAAAAATTCTAAAATCCATGAAATTTCAGAGTTTTGTGTCAGCCTACCTTTTTCTGGTAACTTTGTATGCATTTGATGTTCCACAAGCACAGGAAACTAGCATGCCTGACTCGCAGCCTCGATTTACTTCATAAGTTAGGCCCGCGCTAACAAGAGCATAAACAAAGGCAGTCTCAGGACATCCTGAAATCAGCAGTATCATTATTGAATAAACCCATATGGCGCTTTGGCGATGGCATGTAAAACGATAAAACAAAATGATACGATCCACAAATTGTACCCTGATCACTAAAGTTAGGGAAAATGTCTAATAATAAGGAACACTCCAGGACAGAACGTTATTGGAACGTCCAAAATGCTATACCCACTTAAACTTACATTTGATCAATGCTTTTCAACTTAGCTTTTGTCGCTATACCTACACTCTTATTTTAGTAGACTACAGTACAAAACAAACACGAAGAGGTATGAAAATGAATAGTTGCTATTTTCGTATGTAATTTTTACGCAGCCGTGTGTCATTTTTACGTTTGGGCCCTAGGATGGGAGCCATTTGGGAACCGGTCACATTTGGGACATTTTTGGGCACTACTCTACATACAACGCATGTACCGGCCGCCAAGCTTGCCAATTGGAAGAGTGTTAAACTCTTCTTCTTTGCACGTACTCCTAATTATCAATAACTGTTAACTCTTTCCTTCATAATGTTGCTTCAGAGCAACAATTGGCCCTATCTCCTACTAGTGAAACCTGTCGGCCTGATGTTTCACAAAATCATGTCCTTCATGAGGATACCTTAGGTATCCGAGTGAAGCGAGCAGGTGGCCGAGTGGTCTGGCGCGACAGTACTGTCACAAAGTTGTCTCTGGGAAGCATGCCCAGTCTGTGGCAGCGGATCATATCCCAGCCAGAGCTTGGACTTAGTGCAATTTAGAAAAATTCATGAAGGAAAGGGTTAACCGATTGATTGATTTTATTGAACGGGCAGCAAAATTATGCTTTTAGCAATCATGGCTCATTAATCTGGCCAGTTATAAATCATCAATCTGCGATTTATTTCAATATATACACTACAGTTGAGTTACGAGACTCTTAAATCAACAGACGCAATTCTTCACTTTTTAATAGAACGTGTTTATGAAATATACCATTTTTTATTTGAGAGACTTTGGAGCGGCTCAGCAATAAATGTGTGCAGATAATTTACAATTCATTTTATGCACAAATACTGGCCGCGTTTAGTATTTCCTCTGGAATATTGAAAATCAAGCCTCACTAACGACTCCGCATTCAGTAGAAGAGCTTATTAGTCCATTGATTGAACCGTCATATGTACATAGGTAATAATACCCTACTTCCAATTTTTAAAACAATTTACAACCAATTTCACCTAAGCAAGGCTAACAATGTAGTATGAACCTCCAACGCAGCACGCCAACTGATGTTTAAATCGTAATAGCTGGATTGTAAATACCAGGAAACTGAGAAACGCGGATCTGCCGAACGAAATAGCTTTTAGATGTGTTCGATTCCCATTAATCATTACATAGAACCCCTTTCCCCGTGGTTTACCAATAGCTGTAAGTTTTCCAAATGGCTTTGTTTCATCCTCGGAAACACAGTTCCATCGACGATTTGCGAATTGTTTTTGGCACTGATTCCTGGAATTTCCGAGTGCTCGCTGGATGACTCGAAGTAGATTGGGGTTTTTATTGACAATTCGCAGCTGTCTTCTGCTTAGGAGGTGTCTGGCATGGGCCTGAGAAAGCAGGGCTGTCTTCGTTGTCAACTGCCTAAAACACTGTGGGCACAAGATCAGAAACGATAGATGATAGTAGAGACTGCAGTGTCAAGAAAGTCTAACACAGTCAAACTTCCATGCTTATTTGAGAATAACACTGGAACTTTAACAGAAATACACTGCGCTTCAAACCCATACAAATTGTGTCATGCTGTGTAATATATAGGTATGCTTGTCTCATTAAATGCGAAATGAATTACGAATCAGAGTGAAATTATGAAGATTGGTGTCAACAACCAAGCATAAACCGTGACGGTGGTCTTTGCAACTTGCAAGTGCAAGTCTTAAAGTCCACTGCAGTAGACCCAATAATGCTGACAGAGACGTAGCTTCTACGGTATGATAAATAAATACCGTAACTTCTACGGTATGAAAAATAAATACCGTAA
Organism: Trissonchulus sp. WLG1_4; assembly: GCA_030248245.1. Taxonomy (NCBI): domain Eukaryota; kingdom Metazoa; phylum Nematoda; class Enoplea; order Enoplida; family Ironidae; genus Trissonchulus; species Trissonchulus sp. WLG1_4. The sequence goes on along the minus strand of JASANF010004167.1, from coordinate 11,256 downwards.
CCTGCTCACAGTCTTGTGGTTGATTAGATTCATCGGATTTTGAGACAAAATTGTTGACAAAACTTATAAGTTAACTTTTTCATAAGCGGAAATTCCAAAAATTTAGCTAAAAAACAAATAACTTACCACCACTTTGGGTTCCAGTTTTCCACAACATTGGCACCAAGTAATAGTAAAATGACGCATAAACATGAAACATTACTAGCGTTCATAGTTGAAGCTGAGACAACTTTGTGGCATGGTCGATTTACTGTAGGTGATTTCTTAATATGAAACTTATTGTAAAGGACAAAGTTTAGGTTTCAATAGATTCTTTGATAATCAAAACTTTATTCGAAACAGAAATGCTCACTTAACTTTCAACAAAGCCACATTTTGTAGGTTGTTTTTGTCGACCCTCAAAAATGCCTGCGGAAGCGATCGCTTTAAAAAATGTCGCGAAATTTCTGTGAGACTTTAAATTTGCCTAGTTATACTGCAACAGCGGTACTTTGGGCAAGTTAACACGAGTTTAACTCTGTCAGCATATCCGAAAGCGATTTAGTTTGACAGAAAAAACTGTAAAAATTGTTAACAAAGATTTTGTACGACAAACTTCTTCGTTTCTGTCTGAGAACAACCCACCAAGTACGATGCTATTTTAGGTCAGTTTTTTTGCTGATTTAACAAACTGTAACAGATAGCCTTGTTTTTTTGGTTACAGATAATACCGTTGCTCCTCAAAATTTAAAAAGTAATCGAAGAAAAACACAGGGACAGTCATTTGATACGTATATAATGTGAAACAGGGAAGCAATCTAAAGTTTTCAACCACTTTCAGCTAGCTAAGCTAGATCTACGTACATACATAGGTAGAGTTGTATACAGCTGGATGACAAAATATTTTATTAAAGCAAATTCGCATTAATATAATAATATGTAGGTATATGCAAGAATAAAAAATCTTCATCTCTGACGACATTTGAGTCTGAGAAACACTTTTTCAAAAATCTTCTTGAATCCAGCTCTGAATTCCGAGTTGAAAATAGTATAAATGATCGGGTTTAGGCTAGAATTAATATAGCCCAACCAGTTTGTTGCTTCAAATATTTTTGGGTGAATGCAGCCAGTGCAAAACGGTTCCAGCAAGTAAAGCGTGAAGAACGGCAACCAGCAAAGGACGAAAACTCCCATAATAATAGCTAATGTTTTTGCGGCCTTCTTCTCCTTGGTTACCGAAATTCGCTCTTGTCGCTTAAAAAACGCGGCTAGGGAAGAATCAAGACAGTCTTCTCCATCTGCTGAGGTTATTGTAGCCCGTCGCGAGCCAGGGAAAAAAGACCGGACTGAAATGTAAGACATCCGACGCAAAACCCCGTTGGCATCAATTGATTGACGAATTTTGCTGCGATAACTCAGTTTCTTCGTGCTCAGACTCCTAAACAAAACAAGCTAGAAAAATTTCTTTTTTAAAATTAAACTATTTAAACCTCTAGCGAAATCAAGCAGAAGTCGAAGCAAATGCACCTTGCTGAGTTATTCTAACGCTCTCAGTTAACTTCTCTAAAGGCCTATTCCTTTACCGGATTAAAGGGGAAATTATAATCGGATTAAACGGTTTAAAAATTATGTTAAATCCGTTTAGTCCAGTGGTAGTTTAGGAATGCGTTCGGTTCGGACTAAAATCAAGTCGCATACTTATTTTAAACCGTTTAGTCCGTTTAGTCCGACTTGCCATTCCAAAACCTCGGACTAAAATAAGTCCAGTCCGTTTAATCCGGTAAAGGAATAGGCCCTAAGTTTTCCAAAATGAATTCCTTTATAAGTATTTCCAAATCTTTGATGCTGTTTTGGAATTTTGGATGCTTTGTGAACTTTTATGCATAAATTATCACAATTGTGTCTTTTTTTATGCTACTTAAATAATTCAATTATTATCTGAAAGAAGAATAGGTTAGATTAAATTCTGATACGACAGCTTTCCTATTCAGCTGTTAATTCAATTTTACAACTTGATTACCATAGCTATTTTTCCTGACAGAACTTGAGTTTAATGTCATATTTACTCTATGTACTAATCCTATAAACTGTAAATCATGATCTGACCTAGATGGTAGTGTTTCCGCAGCCGGCGTTTCTTGTAGATCAATAGCTGATCCGGATCGTGAGCGCGCTTCGTTTGGCACCTGTGACGCGCTGAGTTTTAGGTTTTGCCAATCGGCTGGCAGTAGACTGTCCACGCGTGATTTACGTTTTGAGCGCAGTCGTTGACGTGCGGTGGTGAAAATTCGGGCATAAACGCAAGTCATCAGGAGTAAAGGAACGAAAAATGACCCACATGCAGAATAGACCACGAATCCTTTCTCTGTCGTATATTCGCAGGACTCTGATAAGCTTCTCTGAAATTAAACGCACTTTTTAAATTAAATTAGGATAATTAGGGCAAACAGACAATTATTTGAATCTGTTAGTTCGCATCAAAAAACATTTGGCAGGATTTAACATTTAACAGAATGCAATGCTGACAATTAGACGTAGTTTAGCACCATAAACACGCAATGAAAAGAGCTGCTGAACGGACGCACGATCGCCCTGATTAAAGCACATACAAACGCACACAAAGCGCACACATAGCTAGACACTGTCTTCCTTCACCACACATCATTCTAAAGAAGCCTGTTGTGCTGTGGCGCAGCAGGAAAAACTTGGACTTTGAATAAAGTTATTAAAGTTAAATGATTACTGTTTATACCTTAAACTTACGCAACAGTGCGTATAAACCATTGAGCGCATTCTACATACATCGTGCATCGTGCTGTAACATGCATACACTAAACTTAACTGTTTTACAACATTTGCTTCATAACAAGTATATATACTTTGTAGCACGGTCAAGCGTGCTCTCATGTATTTGTATGCACGCTGTGCAAGGGAAACGCCGAGTGCGTGGCACGAGTGCGCGAAGCGCACGAGTGCCACGCACGAGGGCTTCCCTGCACGCGCGCATTCAGATGTATGAAAACAAGCTTGATCGTGTTATAAAGTACTTGTATGACGACTTAAAATTTAAATGCCGTAAAAGTTTAATTAAAGAAATTGCAAAAAAAGTCAAAGCTGTTGGGAATCGAACCCACATATTTCTGATCTGTAGTCAGACGCCTTACTACTAGGCCACAACTCCGTCGGATGATACTGCTAAATTTAGTGCTAAGTTTGTACAAAATATCGTAACTTATTTAGCCTACATAAGAAATTACTGCATAACTTTATCAAGTTACAGATTGCAACTATAAGTTCTAAGTAGAGTTCTGCCCGGGCCTGTAGCGGGCCGCGGAGAGATTTTTCAGAAATGGGCCCGGCCCGGAGCCCGGCCCATAAAATTCCGGGCCCCGGGCCGTGCGCGGCCCGCCGGGCCTTGAAATCCGCAAGCCCAGGGCCGTCTCGAGCTTCAGCAACGTATGAACAACGACTGCATTGCATATATATTGATTTTTACAAGTGCGCAGGCACTTATACTACACTCAGACACACACACAATGCATTTTCTCACTTGCTGAACTCTGTGCCGCGCCAGCCCGCGGGCTCCGGGCCTGCTCCAGGCCGGCCCGGCCCGGCCCGTGCCCGGCCCGGAAGCGCGCTAGTCGGGCCGGCCCGGGCCCGGCCCGGAAAATTCGCTAGTGGCAGAAGTCTAGTTCTAAGGCTAAATGCCTTGTTTGTTTTTTCATGCCACAAATACATACATTAATTACAATGCTTAGCTTCAACACCATGATTACATGTGCACAGTTTTCTTGATTAGACGACTTTTAGTCGAGTGATTGTGAGCAGTGGTGGCTCAGTAGGTAAGATGTCTTGATTTATAATTCGTTTGTTTTTATGACGTTGGTTCGATTCCAGGGTTTCTGAGGTTTTAAGTATTTAGCGTGCCGTACAAGTGCCGTGCTGTACAAGTACTTGTACGCACGATGCAGCGTGCGTACAAGTACTTGTACGCACGCTAGAGCGTGCAGAAGGAGCGTACAGCGCATTTGTAGCATTCGGTACATCGGCCAAGGAGTTATACAAGCACTTTTGTTGACAAGCGTACATATTTCCACATAACGACCATAAGTATTATTTTACCGTATCGGTAAAATTAGGCGCGGCAGGCACCAAAATTTTTCGTCGGGAGTACTACAGAATTTCGGATATATACATATGTTAAATTCGACAATACTGACCTTCTGGTCGACGATTACGTCTCACGCATGTGTATGTAGGTACATACAGTTTAAAATTCACCTGTGAGATAGATTACTAGTTACATTTCGTGCAAAACTGCAAAAAACGCAAAATTAAAACATTATCACACTATTTTTTTTTTTTTTTTTTCCTTTTTTTTTTTTTTTTTTTTCTCTTTTTTCTTGTCTTTTCTCTCCCTTTGTCGTCCTTTTGTCTCTTTTGTCTCCTTTTTTTCCTTTTCTTTTCTTTTGTCTGTTCTTTTTTTATTTTATTTTATCTCCTTTTTCCTTGTCCTTTTGTACTTTTGTCTTTGTCCTTTTGTCCTTGTCCTTTTGTCTTTGTGCTTTTGTGCGGACGTCCTAATGATTTTGTCCTGACGTCTTTTTGGAAATTATTTTTGTCTTTTTGCGTGTCCTTTTGTCCTTTTGAGAAGTACAACATTGTTGTAATTTTGAAAGTGTCCTTTTGTCCTTAGCCAATCAAATTCATTTAATTTTTTTTATTGATGATATTGTCGGCTGCTTAAATTGGATTTAAGTTTATTATATTTTGTATTTGTCTGTTTTAATATCTTTTTAAAGTTTTTAGTGCTTTTTAGTAAGGTATATCTTTTAAACTTTAGTTTTAAAAAAACTTTAGTAGGTACTTCAATTCTGAATATGGTTTTCGATGCGGTCAATTTTTCAATACGTTGCAATATGTTGCAATATCTTGCTGCGACTTAACAAAACATGCAAATTAATGAAAATCAAAAAAACAACAAGTTTCAAAAGGCACCTTAAAGTCTTAAACATCCCTTGTTTTATCATAATTCGCAAGATCAAAACAACAAAACAAATGAAGCAGATAAAAAACGAGCACAACTCAAGCCAAACCAGTGTCTCATTGTAACATGACTTTAAACATTTCCTGAATAGTCTTTTTCTTCTGGGAAAATGTCCTTTTATCAGCTTTACAAAAGAACGAGCGTGAATCAAAAATTTTCAAGAAGACCAAAGGACAAGAAAAGGACGACCTAGGACAAAAGGACGATTATAAAAGGACGACAAAAGGACAAAGGACAGCTTGAAAAACAGAAAAGAAAATCACCAAAAGGACGACAAAATTTCTTCAAACGTATAAAGGACAAAAAGACAAAAATGAAAAGGACGAACGTGAACCGGCCTTAAAGTGAACGTGTGCATCGATGTTGTGGTAGATACGTATCGATTGCAAACTCGCTATTGTCGATTATTGTGCGAACACGCACATGCAACCACTTGCCACAAGCACACACCCGCACACACACACACACGCACACACACACACACACACACGCACACACACACACACACACAACGTGCGCACTGCACGCAGCACGCTGATGAGCTATCCGGCAGGCTTCAGTGATGCACTGAAACCGAGCATGATTCACATGCATTTTCAGTTTCAGTGCATTAAGGGGGTAGTGTCGCGAAAGCAGTCGATTTTGCGCGACTATAAAACTTTTTCAGTGAAAGGTAGGTCATTGTTCTTTATATATTCTAAAAATACGTTTCAAGGCAAATATTTTTGCCAAGTTTCAGAAAAATTGATGCAGCATACAGTTAGCAGTGAAGTCGCAAAGTCGGAAAAATGACGTTTTGAAAACCTATTCACATTCGATAATTTCGTCACAATTAAGAAACTTTTTGTTTAGATTCTTTACACAAAGTAAAAGCACATATGCTCTAGTTTAAACACACAAAATTTTGTGCAAATTGCTTGAGTGGTTGTGGAGTAATGCCTGTTTGAACTGTGAAACAGTGCGTAACCTGTAAAGTACTCACAGCAATAATGATAAATTGTGAAAAATTTAGACACTTATTTTGAAATCAAAAGAAAAACGAACCTTCATTTTTTATTTGTCTTATTTGTGGCAAAAAATTGTGCGTCAAAACATTACATGTACTTCACAAGCTGGCCAATCTGATATTTGGCTTGCTTTTTTGAACTTTTATGTCTCTATTGTGTGCCATCTGGCTCACAAATGGTGATTGGTTAAAAATAATGGTAGATATTGGTAGTCTGGTGTCTGGCAGTATTTATTTGACACCATATGGCATTTCACTAGTTTCTCAGTGAACGTACAATTTTATAGCAAAAAGTTGTCATTTTGTAGCCTATGAGCAAAACTGCTTTGGCGACACTACCACCTTAAGGGGGTAGTGTCGCGAAAGCAGTTTTGCTCATACAGTCCTGGCCTCAAATAGTGTCCGTCTACTCGGAGTTTACACGAAGTCCACTCGAACTCTCACTCGAAGGTAAAGTGAAACCACTTCGTGTGGTCCACTCGAGTCCTCAGGTGACCGTTGGTGACCTTTAGCCAGCCTGGCTGGTTTTCATATCCCTGCATATGTAGTAAAGTCAACCTACCTAGCTAGATACGTATGTGTAAAAACCTCTGCTAGCTGTGACCTTGGACAAAAGGTCACTCTAAGTTCACTCTAGCTAGGTTATGCAATAGAGTCTGATGGCCACTCGCACTCACACGCACGAAAGACACTATTTGAGGCCAGGACTGTAGGTTGCAAAAAGAGATCTTTTTGCTTTGAACTTGTACGTTCACTGAGAAACTAGTCCAATGCTATTCTGTGTTAAATAAGTACTGCCAGACAGTAGACTACCAATATCTACCAATATCTTGAACCAATCGCCGATTGTAAGCCAGACACTACACAATAAGGACATGATAATTCAACTAATTCAGCCAGATATCAGATTGGCCAGCTTGTGAAGCACACATAACGTGTCGACGCACAGTTTTTTGCCACAAATAAGAAAAAAGAAAAATGAAGGTTTGTTTTTCTTTTGATTTTAAAATAAGCGTCTAAATTTTTCACAATTTATCATTATTGCTGTGAGTACTTCACTGTTTACGCACAGTTTCACAGTTCAAACAGGTATTACTCCGCAACCACTCAATCAATTTGCACTAAATTTTGTGTGCATAAACTACAACATATATCCTTTTAGTCTGTGTAAACAAGCTAAACAAATAAGTTGATAATTGTGACGAAAAAATCGAATGTGAATAGGTTTTTAAAACGTCATTTTTCCGACTTTGCGACCTCACTGCAACCAGTATACTGCATCAATTTTGATGAAACTTGGCAAAAATACTTGCCTCAACATATATTTTCAACATATATAAAGAACAATGTCTTATTTTTTTCTAAAAACGTTTTACAGTTACGCAAAATCGACTGCTTTCGCGACACTACCCCCTTAACTGAATTTATATCATATATACCTGCCTTGCAAAAACAGTGCAATAAATAACGCCAATAACTACATAAGTGCACGCTGCTAGATTCACAGCGTGCATTAGTTATTGCACTGCTGTAGGCGTGCATCTTAGTTATTAACTTATTGCACTGTATATTTCAAGACAGGCATATTATAAGAACGTTATAATACTTTGTAGAATGAACTCAGCAACTATACGCACTGGCACGCTGCGCGCACTCGTTCATGCACTTGACGCTTCACGTAACAGTGCGTATAAATCGCTAAGTGCACGCTACATCGTGCTATAACTTACACTTAATAAGGACGGCCGCTGAGGCGGCCGCGCAAAAATATGAAAGCACTAAGCACTGTAGAGTTCCTTCGCGGGCCGGTGGCGGGCCGCGGGAAGCGGGCCGTGCCCGGGCCGGGCCGGCCCGGCCAAGCCCGGCCCGGTTTTTTGAGGGGTCGGCCCGGCCCGGCCCGGCCCGCCAAAATTTCGGCCCGCGGCCCGCCACCGGCCCGGCGGACCGGTGGTGGGCCGGGCGCGGGCCGGGCCGGGCCGGGCCGGTGGTGGGCCGGGCCGCGGGCCGGGCCGGGCCGGTTGTGGGCCGCGGGCCGCGGGCCGACCAGTAATAAAATTGGAAATTTCACAGAATGGCACAAAAAACTGTCAAAAAGGCTAAAAATTGTATAATTAGTCTAACACCATCTAACAAAGTAGCTCTTCCCTGAGCCTACCTACATATGTACATATATACTTTTGAATTGAATTTTCAATAAATTTTTAAATTTGTAATGTTAACACATGTATGACCACACATGTAGGCTAGTTGAGTGGGAATGAGGGGAAGACTCATCCCCAAGATTTGGTGCCAGGGGAGAGAGGGGGGTCCCATACTCCCACCAAGGGTAAAACAGGAGAGAAGTTCCCGTCGTGACCAAAACTTCCACCCAAAACTTAAAAAATTCGACATATTTTGTTGTTGGCACTTGAAGAAAAAGTAAAATTTGCCCCAGTTTTGAAGTTTTGGAACAAAGGGGGTCAAGAGTACTAATACTTCTTGTACTCAGGGAAGGGGGTCCCATCAAGGGAGGAGTACCCCAAATTTTTGTGCTGTTACATGTATGTGTTTGACTGTAACAGTCACCGTCGCTGGCAAAACGAACAGACTAGTCTTAAAAAATGGTTCAGACACAAACTTGTGATGTAGTCTAAGCAAGGACTGCTACCTATATTCAAGCATAAATTCTAGGTGATCCTATGCAAACCTAAATCAACTAACGTAATTGTCATTTTATGTCGCTTGTTTCTATGCTTGTTTGTGCCATTTAGTTTGCACGTAAATACTCCGCCGTATTGTCATATGAGTGTTTATGTGTTTGAATTAGCTTATAGTCGTGTTTTTTGAAAGTTTTGGCTTTTTTGGAAAAATTGGGCATTTTTGCTGCTGCGCCACAGCGCAGCAGCTCATTTAGAAAGAGTCTGGGTATCAAAGCACACAACACGTGCTCTTGATACCCAGACTCTGTTTAGTATCTATGCACATTATGTGCACTGTCAGTGTGTGTGTGAATAAGTCGCAGTTTGTTTATCCATGCACACATATTGACAATATGCAAATTAGTTTGCATTTGCATTTTCTTCGCGTGTGTGTATTTGTGTGTAAGAGAAACGTAATGTATGACAGTCTGCATCGGCTCGGAGAGTGTGTGTACTATTATCAAGAATACAGTTGTAAACCTCACAACAGTGTACTTTCAGATTCAAATTTTAGATCATTCCAATTAGCACTAATCTCATTTGAAAACATTCACTCATCTCATATTATCCTAATTACATTTGACTTCACTGCTAACTTGAGTTGAAGTTGAATTTATGCTAACATATGTATTAACTCCTAACTTGACGATTGGAGTTTTACCAAACCATCAAACCTATGAAGTGGTAAATGCAAATCATTAAAGCGCAGGAAAACTTGGAAAAAAGTCCACAACTTAAATACTCAAATGTCCAGATTTTCTTGCAATTCAGAAAAGCACTGTAAGAGCATTAGTAGCTGATGTTAGTAGCATAACTTATTTCCTCGAAAGTTTTAGCGAAGGATTGGGATTACGTTTTTGTGCCAGATCACTTCTGTACTATGAGCTACACCGTTTACCTAAACTTTGCTGCGCAGCAGATTTTTTAATTGGTTTTCCTATTTACTCAGGTCCAATGGGCTTAGTGAGAAAACACTTTTTGCATACAGCTTCTGCTTGTTCAAATTTGGCCCGGCCCGCGGCCCGGCCCACCACCGGCCCGGCCCGGCCCGCGGCCCGGCCCACCACCTCCCCGCCGGCCGGTGGTGGGCCGCGGGCTTCGGGCCGGGCCTGAGCCGGGCTGGCCCGGCCGGCGAGTACAGAGGTCGGCCCGGCCCGGGCCCGGCCCGCAAAATTTCCTTAAGGAAGGAACTCTACTAAGCAGTGCATCTATGTAATAAAACAGATAAATGCTGCACCAAATTTTACAAATTTTTAAAATTCTTTGTTAAGTTGTCAATCTTTCTTCAGTAACTGTTACAGTGCAGTCCGGAAGCGATTTACAATTAAACGTGAGGTCCGAAAGAACAGATTAAATCACCTGACTCCAGTCATTCCAGCCCAGCAAGGGAGGCACAGAAATCAGGGCACTGACCACCCAGACGGCTGCAATCAGCCACGCGACCAGTCGAAATGTACGTCGATTGGCGTAATTGATCGGGTCCTGAATAGCCCAGTAGCGATCTAAGGCAATGACGCACAGATTGAATATCGACGCAGTGCAAAGCCAGATATCCAAAGTGAGCCACACTTGGCACATAATGAAGCCAAAGGGCCAGTTTTGACAACAAATTTGACCACATGAAAAGGCATCACGCTTACGGCCACCGTCATATCGGCACACGCCAGAGATACGAGAAGAAAGTTTTGAACTTTTTTCAAGGGATGATAAGTGAATATCGACAAAACCACCAGACAGTTTCCGCCGACGGTCATAATGATTATGGTGCAGAGGGTGATGGTGCCGACAATGATCTCTGACACACTGCGGTAGGAGACGTTTGCGGTGGTCTCGAAATAGTCCACCATAGTAAAATTTAATTAATTCTTCGGATCTGGAATTAAAGAAATATCTATATGAATAAAATATTGTTAAAACTTTACCTTAGATACTTCGACTTTGCATGGAAGAATGATCATAAAACGAATAAGTGTCTAAATGTTTATATTATGGCAGCATTAGCGAAAGATTGTGATCATCTTTAGATAATAACCAAAACCAGCAGATTTAAGTTTTGGCTTGCAATGAATGTACTTTTTAATCAGACTGAACTGACTTTATTTTGCATGCCAATGTTACGCTTGCATGTTGAATCCGTTTAGTTTTTGTCCAGTGGTTTCAGAATAATTCGGGCAACAATTGAGCAGCTGACGTTACTCCAACTGTTTAGTCTGTGAAACAGGTAATTAGACTTTTAAACCTCCGACAAAATAAGTTCAGTAGTAGTAAATCTCTGAGATTAATAAAGCACGGAATAAAAGTCTCTAATGAATTAGACCTGCACCAAAATCGGATTAACTGACGATTAACTTAAACCGATTTAATTCAAGGCTCAGGCTTAAATTCCTTAAATCGGTTCTAGTGCGCTGCACCAGTGAGATTGACACAGTTAGTGCTTAAGATTTAGTTGAAACTGAGGTTTAGCTGCGATTTAGCTGCGATTTAACTGTCTATATATTTAGCTTCAGGCAGTGGAGTTTGGCTCCAATTCGATTTGGTGCAGTCAA
>JASANF010004165.1:0-18332 GCA_030248245.1 Trissonchulus sp. WLG1_4 | reverse complement strand
ATAGCGCATATAGCGCAAATAGCGCATATAGCACCCCCAACAAGCGCTATAGCGCAAATAGCGCATATAGCACCTTCGATAGCGCATATAGCGCAAATAGCGCATATAGCACCCCCAAAAAGCGCTATAGTGCTAATAGCGCATATAGCACCTTCGATAGCGCATATAGCGCAAATAGCGCATATAGCACCCCCAAAAAGCGCTATAGCGCAAATAGCGCATATAGCACCTTCGATAGCGCATATAGCGCAAATAGCGCATATAGCACCCCCAAAAAGCGCTATAGCGCAAATAGCGCATATAGCAAATTATAGCAAATAGCGCTTATAGCGCATAAAAAAAGCGGTATAGCACAAAAAGTGCTATTTCGATTTCGCTTACACGCGTTCGTTACCGTAGTATAAGTGCCTGCGCACTTGTAAAAATCAATATAGATGCAAATGCAATGCAGTCATTGTTCATACGTTGCTGAAGCTCGAGACGGCCCTGGGCTTGCGGATTTCTAGGCCTGGCGGGCCGCGCACGGCCCGGGGCCATGAATTTTACGGGCCGGGCCCATTTCAGAAAAATCTCTCCAGCCCGGCCGGGCCCATTTCAGAAAAATCTCTCCAGGCCGGCCCGGCCCGCGTCCCGCTACAGGCCCGGGCAGAACTCTATATTACGATCACACTCACACCACAACTTGTACCTCGTTACTTTGACTACACATTCTCTGAGAAGAATTTTTGAGGCCACTATTGCAAAATACAGGCGTATTTTATCCGAATAGAGAGTTCGGCCTAAAGTGGACAGTTTTCAAAGGCATCTTGGTATAATTTTGTATAGATATTCTACAAAACTGACCCATTTACTACCTACCTTCATTCCGTCACGCTTTTTGTTTCTAGACAAGTATCTACAACTTCAAAGTTCCTTATACGTTGGACTGCCTACAGTTCTGAGTTCTGCCACTAGCAAATTTTTCGGGGGGGGGGGCGGTGCGCGCTTCTGCGCGAGACTGCAAAACCTTCATAAGCTTGTGGTGCACAGGCATGAATATAATCCATATGCGGCCGCGCAAAAAGGGACGAAACAGGATTTGTCCGGACATCTGAGTGCACTTCCAGCCATGCTACAACCCTTACTTGGATGAAAACTGACATCACAAATCAGACCAATCTTATTATTTTATTTAGCATCTAAAAATTAGCAGACGGTCAAAAAGTTAACCATAAACAATTTAAATAAACCCGAAAGCATAAGCCGAAAAGTTGTATCCCACAAAGAGAACACCGAAAACAAATTAGTGGAATTTATCCGATTAATTACTAAGCCTGGCCCAAAAAAATGCTGCATCTTCTTTTTAATCAAATCACGTTTTTTCTTGTCTTAGGGTTCTGCATTGTTTGGTCAGAATCTATCTACTAAAGCTAATGATTCATACATTTTGAAATAGCTTTTCATTGTTGTTAATCAAAAATTTTAACCCAAGCTAACATACTTGATAAAAAGCATCCATTATGACTACACTCTGACTTCATTATTAACAAAGTATATAACAAATAAAAATTCAGGCTTGGTGGAAAAATTTCGAAACAAAAGCTCTGTCGCTACAAATCTCAACAAAAAAGTTTAACTTTTTTGTCAAACTTTTGAATCGAACGAAAAAACTTTTGTTTCGACAAAAAGTATGAAGATCCGTCGACATAAATAATCAGTTGAGCAAGAATACATAATATAACGTTATGGAAACATAAATATTTCGTAAAATCAGAAAATACACCCCAAAAGTAAGACACAGAAACGACTATATCAAAAATCAGGAATTTTTAAAGTTTAAAGATGACGTCAAAGTTTTACTTGAAATCTGCTACAATGAATACAAAAAGAAAATCACAAATTAAGTATCAATTCTATCAAAAATATCTTTAATTTTCGAATTATATAATCCTTAGATCAATACAATAAAGCTATATCACTTTTATAGAATCCCAAAATTTCACGAACACAAACACATGCAAAAATCAGACTGCTAGGTATTACGTTTATGCCAGTTTGTTTTTTCAAAAAAAAAACGTTTACACTTAACAAAGTCAAAATAACCCAGCTAAATTTTGCACAAATTTTTGGGACCCTCCCCCTCACGGCCCCTCGATTTTTTGGCGGGGAGGGGGTTCCACCTATTCCCCCTCATACATGTATGTAATTAATGATATACGCCAAATTTATACATATATAGTGGAAAAATAAGACTAAAAGTTCAGCTACCAAGATGAAAACCGAGCGTACATACATGATGACCATATAAAATATATATTATATTATTGTTGATACATTATAAACTTAATAACAAATGTAATTACTGATAATTATAAACTTGTTTAATATATAATAATAAACTGTATTTCCCCGCAAGTTAAAAGTCACAATGAAGCCTAAGAGAGGTAATACTTGTGTCGTCTGTTAGATACAAGAACAAAAACTAATGTAGACAACAGTATATCGATTAATTGAGTTGCACCTGGTTTTTATGCACTACCATGTATGAGAGGGGGATGGGGGGTAGGACCCCCCAAAAAAATCGAAGAGCGTGGAGGAGGCTCCCGAAAATTTGGGCAAAACATAGAAAAAATAGCTTGTTTGCGAAATTTTTACAAACTTTTGCAAAACTTAGGGTATTTTTGGTCGATCAGGGGGGGGGTGTGGCCGGAGAGCCCCCCCCCCAAAAAAAAAAGTTGACCCTGTTACATGTATGTGCACTACCCTGCATATCATGGCTGACACGGACACAAGTCTTAACTAGGCTTCCAGGCCTAACACAGCCTAAAGGGACATATAGTAAAGTCTGATAAAAAATGGTTGCACCACTTGAGAAAACGAACCATGTGATTTCGTTACGAAAAGAATAGAATTTGGCTATCAAGAGTACAGCAAGTAGTCGCAGAAGTCATGCCACTAGAAAAAGTAAGTGGCGCAACTATTTTTTGTCAGACTTTAGAAGGCAGCAAAAGCAACAAAACATAGCAAAAATGCGGAAATAAATTCGGAGTTTTTTTGAACAATTTTTTATTTTTAAATGCAATTTTGTTACGTGGTTCTTTCTCATATTATATTAAAATATAGTAAGTTCACATCATAACAACTTTCAGGACATGGTATATAGCCATTCTATTGCTTGCGCACACTAATAGCTCCAAAACAAGAATTATTGCATAAGGCACAGTAAACCAGTCACAAAGGCCTGATCAATCAGATTATATAGATATAAAATAATCTAAAAATTAGGATTATTAAAAAAATAAAGCATCAGTGATCCAGCGCAGACTGCAACAAAAAGTTACCATGCCGGATAATTCCGCACATTAGCTTAACTACTGCCCAGCAGGTGTGTTTTTATAATTAAAAGAAGACCCAATCATACATCTACAAGGCAATCCCCCCTCAAAAAAATCCAGGGCTCGGTTCTGAAAATCTGGGGAAATGTAGGCAAAATACATTCGGGGACCCTCAGCTCAGAATGATTCTCCCCCTTAAACAGCGGGGACTAACTCAACAATGACATATAATAATCTAATCCGTTTAATCTGTTAAAATATTATGGTGAAAAAACGAACAAAACTGACAAGTGATATTGAGAGCAGGCTGTGAGGTGGACCAATTAATGTTCCCCAGAACGACATATCGACAACGATCAGGGACGGAGAACGAAAGGATCACAATTCTTTGTCCTTCCGTTCAATTTTAATCAGTTCCACTTCAAATACCAGCACCGCATTACCTGCAAATACAAAAAAAGCATATAAACTCAGGTGAAGGGAAGAATAGGGGAAATTCCCTCTCCGGAAACTATCGCAGTGAATTTATACACAAGACTCCCCCTTTCTGGTTTTTGTTGGCCGACCGAAAAAATTAACAATAGGTCCACAGTTGACAGCACAGATCTACATGGGAGGGGTATGGGCGGTGCTCCCCGGGACAACCCCCCACCCTCAGATTTGACCCATTGGGATAAGCCCCCCTTCTTGGGGCTGAATAAAGGTGCCAGAAATATCTGCTCCAGAAATGCTCCAAAAATACGCAAACAGCAAGAGAAAATCGTAAAAAACATCAAAATCTAGTCATTTTTAGTGAAAAAACGGAGTCAAAAAAGCGTTTTTGTGAGTTCAAGTCACCCAAAGGCATCCACTGCCACAAGCTAGGCAAGAATACTAAAGTTAAAATCTGACTGAATAGTCTATTCTCACGAATCTTTAAGCTTTAATATTGTCTTGGTGGTGTTTGTCTTCGGGTAATCGGCAGCTCTAGTATATAATGTAAAACGTTAAACAATTAGCCATTACATAACAAGCAAACCTATTACCTAACACTAATTACTGCATAGATATCCTGTAAGTCAACTAATATCATTTTGATATTTATTTATTATGTATATATTATTTATTTTGATATTTATTACCTGGAATTTTATCGCCCGCCCCGTGCTCGCCGTAGCCAAGGTCTGGCGGGATGACAAGTTTACGCTTCTCGCCCTCACACATACTGAAACATAAAGCAAAACGGCTCAAACAAAAAAAATTAACAAGTATATAGTTATGTAATAATCAAAACTATAAATATTTATGGTAATTTTAGAAGGGGTGAACAGATAAGACTGCACCCAATACTTCGATTGGTCAAATAACGTTCAGTGTTGATCAGTCGATTTCATGGGCGACCCGAAATTACCTCGACAAACCTAAATTTTTGGGTTATGGGGTAGGGGGCACCCCATCTGAAAAAGGAAGAGAGCGCGACCAAAATAAGGGGCTCCGGACCAAATGGTGGGGCACCACCCCCCCCCCCCCCACTAAACATGCCAGGTGTTAGGTTGTTCCAGCCTAAATCTAATGCCGATAACGAGAAACATTAACGACAAATACATAAAAGACAAAGAGCCAATAGAAGTCTGACTTGAGCAGCCCTTGGTCCCATCCCTTGATCACCTGTCCCGTCCCCAGCGTAAACACAAACTCTTGGTCTCTGTCCAGACTGCTGTCAAACTTGGTCCCATCTTCTAGGGTTCCCTGAAACATCACAAAATCAAGGCTTGCGATCAAAAAGTTCCTCCGCACCGCTCCCTGAGAAACCGGTTTTTACTAAACCGTATATAATTATTACAGGTGTATTCTTTCGCTATTTCTTTGGTATATTATGTCGGTCAAACAGTTATAATAAACAAGTTCAGTAGGTGGAGTCTCGCTGCACAAAAGTTTAGCCGTTTTCAGTTAATCAGTAAGTGTTTATCAGTTATTAGTGTAGCGATGCACTAAATTTACCAGTTAATTACTGGTATCAGTGAATTTTGTGCAACGCCTTATAAATACTGATACATAATTTACTGACAACTGAAACTTTATCAGTGTTTGGTGTAACTGATAAATGCTTTTGCCACGGGCCCCATAAATGCTTTTGCCACGGGCCCCTGGTCTTATGAAATTCAGACACACACCCACCCACACACACACCCACACACACACACACACATACACACAGAGAGTAACAACTGAGGAGTGAAGTATAGCCAGTCGGGAAAAAAAACCCACTTTGGAAACATTTGGTCATATCCCAAGTAATACACAAAATTAAAAGAATCTTTTTATTTTCTTATCAAGGCTTACCCTAAGCCGTAAAATGCAGCATTAAACGTTTTGGTATCATTTACATCATGGCAGAAATTTTGACCTAAAGTCATGGAAAAAAACCCAATTCGGGAAAAAAACCCACGTCGGGAAAAAAACCCAATTTCATCGATCAATAAAAAACGTCATGAGCATGCCACCGGCGATGTTGAGCATGCATATGATAGAGTACCACCTACTCTTTCGAACGCACACACCAACTCGTTCGTACCTCTACCGGTTGGCCTACAGCAAGCCGTCACAGTTGGCCCCAAAATTCACATGGGGTCACTTAGTGAAATTTTGTCAAAAATCAAATTTTACTGAAATTGCACGCAGAGTCGCGTAATCGCTATAACAGTGCTATACAGTCGTTTTCTACCTATTTTAACAAGGTTTCATTCAGAAAACAAGCATTTTAATAGATTTAACATGCAAAATGTACTGAGTCAAGGGGTACTGTGGATAGTAGGCACTAAAAATCCATCATTGTGTCATAATATGACGTTAAAAAGCATTGATTCTTGTTTAAAATATCTAATGACGTCATTTTGGACTGTTTACGGCAAAATTATGAAAAAATGAGGGTGTTCAAATTTTGAAACATTACCCGAACAGGTTTCGTTCCTCGCCAGAATTCCGGGTTTGTTAGTAATTTCTCATCATATGGGCACCCAACAAGACCGGTTTTGTGTTTCTATCACGTTTATTCATCGAATTACACAACTTGAAAAATTGGGGTTTTTTCCCCGACGTGGGTTTTTTTCCCATGAATTTGAGCCACTGTGGCTCAGCTGTGGTTCAGTGTGGCACTCAACATTTTCGCTTAATTTGTAGCCCTATAGGTGGCCTCCGTGGGATTTGAACATATTTGGATAACTTTGTTTAGATGAGGAGTACCGATGGTTCAAAGTTGGCCAAATTTTTCAAGCTTCGTAGGTGAAAACAATCAAAATTTCGATTCCTCATAAAAATTGTAAACATGATCAGAATCAGTTCTAAACTCGTGTATGGAGTTGTTTAGAGGGTGTTTTATTGCACACAAAAATTGGTACCCATTGAACCACCCTAGGCTCAGAAACTGGGGTGGGGTTTTTTTCCCGATTGGCTATATGTATATATGTACCGTATAGTGCATGTGGAGCACATCACCCTTCTTGGATTTCACCTCGCAGTTTTCTACTCGTTTCTTCACACCAATTTGCAGTTTTGTTATTTTCTTCTTTTCCTTCGAATCTTCATTAGCACGGCTAACTATTACTGCAACGATGAAGACAGCAGCCGCCAAACTTATATTCGTCCTCATTCTGCAAAAATACAACACACTCCGAATGAAACAACACAACAGAAATTTGGGTTTAAATGCAGTTGGGGCTGGGGGGATAGTGGACTAGTGTTTGGCCGATACCAAAAATACCGATAACCGATACCCGGCGTGTGCCAAATTTTTAATGATGAGTCTTCTTTCATCTTATTGAGTGTATATATTATATATTATTTATAAAAATGACAGCATGGCTGTGTGGTTCGGATCTCAAGGTTAGAGGACCGAATCCTCGCTAATCAGTTAATTGTATATAATCCCCTTGAGCAAGAGAAAGTTAATATGTTAATGCTAACCATAGTTACAATAAGCGAAAGGTTGATTTTGGTCAAAGTTACCCCGGTTGACTATAATTCAGAGTCTCTGAATTTTATGTGAAATTCTCTGAATTTTTCCTGAATTTCTCTGAAATCGACCTGAAATTCCTTAGAAAGTCTGTAAAATGTCTCTCAATGGAAAGGGGAAAAAACATGTGAAAAATCTGTAATAGGAAAAAATTTACAGAAAATTCAGATCAACTGCTTTTCCTGTGAGGGACGTAGCCAGGGGAGGAATGGGGACAATTTCCCCCCCCCCCCGAAATTTTTTCCGACTTAAATTTTAAACAAGGGTCCCCCCCTTGGTTTTTATGGTCCGGCCAGAAAAAAGGATCAAGTGCAGTTGGGGGGGGGGGGAAATAGTGGACCTATTTTTTGGAGTAGAGCACCTTGGGGGAAGCATTTTTTGTAATAGAACCCCTATCCACAAATTTGGATTTTCTGAGCTATGACCCCTTGAAAATTGCATTTTCAGTGTTTTTGGACGTGAACGTAGGCCAAAGTTCGAAGCCAAAATTGGCTATAATCTTTGTTTTTGGATAGTTTTGAGTGCGTTGTGATGTTTTAAGGCATCGTCTAGGCTTAGTTGGCAGGATTCTCTAGGCTAAGCTGGCAGGATTTTTTCTGAAAATTTCGATTTTTTATTGCCTAAGCCTGAGCCTAAGCCTAAGCCTGAACCTAAGCCTAAGCCTAAGCCTGATACTAAGCCTAAGCCTAAGCCCCATACTAAGCCTAAGCCCTAAGCCTAAGCCTAAGCCCAAGCCTAAATTAAGGCCAAGTTTGAATTTGGTCAAAAATTGGACGTTTCTGGCGAATTCGGCCAATTTTTCGGCTGGAACACGGTCAAAGAGCCTCTGTTTTGATTCTAAAAAATTGTAAACAATAATCTGACACCATTTAGACACGATTAGAACGCAAAAATCAAGGGCTTCGGAAAAAAAATTGTAAAACGTCCCTCACTGAGGGATCAGATTTCGGGGGGTCATATCTCAGAAAATCTAAAAAATGAAATAGGGGTTTTTGAAGCAAAAATGCATCCCCCAGGGTGCTCTACTCAAAAAAATAGGTCCACTATTTCCCCCCCCCCCAACTGCATTTAACCTAAATTCTGATACGTCTCCAATTGACCAAATTTGGCTTAAAAATCAAAAATTTCCCCAACTTTTTCTGGGGGCTGCCGCCCCGACCCTGCTACTCCTTGGCTTACTGTTCTTTGCATTTTGCATTATGTATTTGCATAGTGTATCTTTTTAGCTGTTTTATTGTTACAATTTTTAGTAAATGTACAGTTTTTAATGTAAAAAATTTCGTAAAACTTGCAGATTTGCTAGCTTTCGGACCATTGCCGGCCCATCATTTTTATAATTTTAGGTATTTTGAGTTCCAATGTTACGTTCGATGCTGCTGTGGTCGAAAAATCGCATTGTTTTTATAGAAAAATGCAAATATGTGTCATTTTTTGCGATAAAATTGCAATTAAGTGCATTTTAACACGTTTCAAAAAAATCAAAAAGTCATTCCCCCCAGCCCGAAATTTTTTCCTGGCTATGCCACCAGCGTGTTTGCCCCCCCCCCCCCCCCTGGGAGCCAAGGGCCGAACCACCCTTTTGACCAACTCATAAGAAAATTTCATTTTCCCGAAAATTCACGATTAGGGATGGGACCGAAAAAAGTTTCACCGAATACCGAATATTCGGTTTTTCATTTTCGGCCGAAAACCGAATACCGAATACCGAATACCGAATAGTTGTCATTTGTCAAGCAAAGTTTTCTCAGATTTTAAAGATACAGAAAAATAAAATGCTACGTATAGATAAATATATAAATACTATGTATAGTGCCCTGGGGTGCAGTGGGACTGTTTTTTGGGGCGAAAAGGGACACCCCCACCTAAGTTTCAGAAACAATGCCGAAACATGCAACTTTGAGCGTAACACCTATATCATACATAGGCAAGACCCGGGATTTACCCGGGTGGACCGCGCGACCGCGCAATGAAAAGAGTAGGACCGCGCAGCCCGAGCGGACCCTTTTTTCAACTTTTCGGGTCGTCCTGTGCTCCACAACGACCATCTTTCCCTTAACTGTTGCACTAATAAAATGGATTGTAATGTAACTACTCACGTTTTTGAGTAGAGGGCTGGCATTTCTGGGCTCGAGGCCAGCTGGCCTAAACTTTTTCAGCTACCATTTACCAATGAATAAATAATTTCCGATACGTCTCCAACTGACCAAATTCGCCCTAACCATCGCGTAAAACCATCAAAAAAATATTCATTTGTTTCTGGGGGCTGATGCAATCAGCCCCCAGACCCCTGCAACTTGCTTTCATCTTTCATGAAGGCTTGTCCCTTTTCACCCAGGCTGTCTCAGGGTATTGTGCTGGTTTTGGAGTGAAGTAGGACAGTTATTAAACTCTTGTAAACTTTGCAGAGTGTGTGTTGTATTTTGACGATACTTATAAGCATCCATCAAAAATTCACGCAAGTACATATGTGCTGCGTTAAATGCCTCACAAATGCTATTTCGAGGTTATTAGCTAACACATATGCAGTTTTTATGTTTTTTGTGTACATCTCAGGTCGAAGTGTAGTGCTAATTGAAGGATTAATAAAATGAGTTCTTATTCTAAACGTTGCTTGCTTTGGAATTTCCTTGATTTTCTAACTATTCGGTATTCGGCCGAAAATTGACTTTTCGGTACCGAATACCGAATACCCGTTTTTCGGCCGAAAACCGAATACCGAATACCGAATTTTCGGTACATCCCTATTCACGATATATATATTCGTCTCCAATTGACCAAATTTGGCCTAAAAATAAACAAATTCTCAAATTTTTCTGAAGTTGAAGCCCCCAGACCCCTGAAGTTCTTGTTATGATCTTTTATCAATAAAACCATGTATGTGTGAGTGCATTATGCAGCACCTACTTGTTCACGGTGCAGATTCGGTTGGGGGGGAAATTCAAACTAACATTTTTTCAACGTAAAAACATGTTTTTATAGGTGCTCCCATGCGCTGAGTTCATTTTTGGCAGTTTGCAAGCGAAAAAACGTTGATTTTCAGCTTTTTCTAAAAATTCAAATTTTGTCGAAAATCTTAATTTTTCGTCATATTCGGGCTAACTCTCGGCTAACTCTCGGAAAATAAGACGTGCTCGTTCATTATATCAGTCTGAAATTTTATGAGCAAATATTAACACATAATAATATATTTTATTCAGCTTTATTTGCTACATATCTCGCTTAATCCGGCCAAAAAATGTTGAATTTTAATTATAAAATTGGCGAAATGAACTTACATAAAATGAACTTAGAATTCAAAATTTTATAATTTTTGCCCAGCAGATGGCTATCAAACATTTTTACCCACAAAAAATATCACATTTAAGGCACAAATACGTCGTTACAATAAATTCTAATGCTTCAAATCCAAGTTCAAAACTTCTCTAATGCTCAGAGCCAAGCTCACGCCGATGGGCAACTTCGATTTTAAAGTTCAGCTTTATTCATTACTCCACAGTAGCAATGTCCTTTTATTTGATGCAGAAAACTAAGACTGATTTTTTGCTCATTCACAACTGATTTTTAATTGTGAGCACTAAGCCTTAGCCACGTGGGGATAAAAATTGAGATGATACCGAATAATTTGATTGGCTGCTGAGTCTCAGCAGCCTCGTGACCACTATGATTGGCTAGAGCCGCACACTAAGTGTCAGACAAAATTTATTTTTCCATTTTCATCACTTACATACCCGTAATAACCTGATCTTGATGGTAAAACAACAACAAGCAAAATTCATTGCGGGTTTAAGTTTTATAGAAAAACAATTTTTATCAAAATTTTTCATTTCTTCTGTAGTCACCCAATTTTTCTCGTAAACTGGCGAAAACTGCATAGTGTTTTAATCCTTGCAGGAAATTTTGCTGCTAAAGCCTGTATATGACGTGTCACGTAGACAAAAATTATAGTTTACATATGGAAAATATTTTGATTCTATATTTTCTGTTACAGTGGGCCCCATGTCAGCAAACGTATCCACTGGATCTGGAATTATATGTGAAGTGCCTGATTGCGGAAAAAAGTTCGCACGCCGATGCAGTCTTCTGCGCCATATGCGCAATAGTCACAAGGATTGTGAAATATTCTCTGGAAATGGTGTGTACTGTGTACCTCACAAAATTTTGTCAGTTTCTAAATATTAGTACAATGTGTCCACGTTGTTCGATTAACCATGCTCCAAAGTTTAGAAAGTCGACAATATTAAAACAGTAAGACTGACAAAAGTAGTAATTGTGGCTAACGAACACTACTGTAAATCCAGCTTGTTTTAACAAAGATTTAACAAGCACCGATTTCCGGTGCTTAAAATTTACTGCTCTGCCATAAACTGCGCTTTTTCTATTTCAGCAAAGTGCAAAGAAAGCCAGTGTCCATTTCGACACCAAAAAATCGCAGAATTGCGGAAACACCTCACCTTAAAGCACCAAGTTACAATAGACATTGAAGAACTTAATTTTTCAAATTATGCAGGTAAAACTACAGCTAAACATTACAAAGTGTAAAGTTGTATAAAATTATCTTTGTAATTTAAAATTTTAAGGTAAATACGTATTTATGCGAAACTTTGTGTCAAGTAACTAGTCGTTCTGACAGGTCTTATTTGTTTCCGTTGTACTTCATTCTTCTAAACAATGCAATACTGTAGACGAAATTATTAAATGTATTGTTGACATGTATGGTAATGATGTTGTCTTTTTTGTGTTGTAGCTTTCCAAGTTTGGAAACAGGACCTGGAAAACCGTTCACTTGTTCGTTTCTACTGCGCACATGGCTGGAAGACGTCAATTTCTGGAGAACAGCGCAGAGAATATTATTGCAACCGGTAACGCAATCTTAATCGTAAATCGTAATTTTCAGTATATGTACATTAACATTTTCTGTTTGATTTGATTAAGTTATATTTTAAATTTGGTTATTAGCAGCAAATTCATTAACTGAATTAAGTGCACTTTTCAAGAATCCAAGTTTTAAATTGAAAATGTAATCTTCATTATTAACATAATACACAGAGTTCCTGTCATTTTAGGTCTGGAAGATATCAATCTGTGGCTACGCAGCGCGCTCCTAAATCTAAAGGCTCAAGCAAAATTGACTCCCTCTGCACGTCGAGTATTGTTTTAACAAAACGAACCATGTCAGAAGAAATCCGTGTTAAATATTGTGCAACACATTATGGGCATGAAACTGAAATTCAACATGTCCCTTTGTCCACGGAAGAAAAGAAATATATACAACAGTGTCTCAGCGATCATGGCGATCCAACTGTGACTCAAGTTTTCAAAAAACTCAGAAGTCTAGCACAAGGTAAAAATTAACATCAGCAGATTCAATGTGTATATCTAAACAGAGTATATACATATGTATATCAACGTTATGAAATTATAGTATATATACATACATATGCACATTGTAAATATAGTGTATAAATGTTAGCGATAACAATACTGAAAGTAAAGTGACGTAAACGTCACGTAATTTAGCTCACATTCTAAATGAAGGTTTTGAGCGTTTTCATAGGTTATCATTATTCATTAGGCAACGACGAGGAGACAAGACACTTTGTTTCGTATCAGAGGGTGCGACTAATCTTCTTTTTGTGAATACTTAGCAATTTCTTAAAAGTGCGAGTAAAATTTTTTCTCAATATTCGCTGCTGTTTTTTTTTTATTTTAGCGGCACACGAAAGGGGTAAACCACCTGAGCGCATTCATTTTACTCAACGATATGACGTAAAAAATATCAAACGGCTGTGCGGTCTTGACAAATGGAGACGACATGAGTGTGACGAAATCAGCGTGGAATTAATTGTTGAGGATCTAATATCAATGGAACACTCGCCTGTGCTCATGTTTAAAAATAAGGGTGAAGAACCACCCGAACAGATTCATTGTTTTAAAAAAGAAGACTTCATACTTGTGATTCAAACTCAGTACCAAAAAAAATGCCTGAAAAATTTTGGAAAATTGCTTTTGATTGACGATACTCATAATGTCTCTGCGTATACAATGCAGCTGACTACACTAATGGTCTTAGATGAATATATGGAAGGAGTGCCCGTTGCGTGGATGATTTGTTCACGGAAGGATACAGTAGCGTATGAAAATTTTTTTAAAGTTGTTTTGCCAAGTCTGCAGGGCACAAAAGTAGAGTACTTCATGTCAGACGATTATCCAGCTTTTTTTAATGCCTTTTGCAACGTGTGGTCAGAAGCTGAGCACACACAGAAACGACTCTGCTGTTATCACGTCCACCGCAATTGGATCAAGCATTTGGCAAAAGTCCGAGGTGATCAGAAAAATAAAATGGACTTGTATCAAAAACTTTGTGTATTAATGGGCCTGAAGACAGAATCAGAATTTTATGTAAGTTAGTGACAAGTGTAGGGAATTAGCTTAGAATTTAGAGGAATTTAGGAATTTAGAGTTTAGGGAAGCTCTTTCATTTATAAAAATAATTTCACATTAATGCTAAAAGCACCAGTTTCTAAACTACTCAGGGACAATAGTGCTGTATATATTCTTATCCTTAGCTCAGGGTGCAAATGTACCTGACGCTGTATATAGCTTACTGTATTTTTCATTTTTCTCAGCATTTCTGAAAATATGGCCTACTAATTTGTATTTCAGGATATGGCAGCCTCACTGAATAAAAGCTACGACAACCATCCACAGTTCGAACTATTCTGGAAATATTTTAAAGAAAACTACCTAAGGCGTGTTTCCGAATGGGCTGTTTGCAAAGACACGTTTGATTGCTACGTGCGCACGAACATGTTTGTGGAAGCATTCCACAAGCAATTGAACTACAGGTAAAATATACACGTTTTATTTATAGACGACACTTTATATATATTAAATATATTTTTTTATTTTTTTATAAATATTGGCTGAAACATGCGCATATTATACAGTTCTAGTTTGTATATGTCGTTGGTGCAACGTTGATGTAAAATCAAAGACGGTCTCCCAGTATTTTCCCAGTCCAAGTGTATACTGTATTAGTGTATATAAATCTAAAGCATCTCCTATTTAAAAAAATATTTCCTATTTTTAGTGATTTCTACTTCGGAAGATCGCAGAATGTTCGAATAGATGCACTGATTGGCCACCTCATTCATTTTGACCGCGATCGAAAATTTGAAACTTTGGTCCGACAAGTCATGGGGCGCGTTTCTGCCCGGATTTCAATAATAAACAAGCGACATAACCGTTCTGCAACTTTGAATTTGCAAAATGTTAGCTTTGTGGATGACGCCAACCAACTGTGCGCCGCTACCGTCAGTTCAGAAACCGATCAGAGCAAAATCTGATATGTGCAGAAGCTAATTATTGAGCCATGTTGCAAGGTAAAATGTCAGCGCTGTAATATTTGCGTCCACTCATTCCGATGCTTATGTAAAGATTACTTCATGCAATCTACTATTTGCAAACACATTCACTTAGTTAATTTGAAATTACTGGCATATTGTAATGATTCAAATGACGGCCAAGTTGTTCCTAATTCTAATAGTGATGAGTGCGGTTTGACTGCTACGCCTAACTGCGAACCAAATTTTAATGCGGTTTCGACCATACTAGAGGAACTGTGGCCACAGAATAGTGAAACTTTCTGCCAGCTTCGTGTAGAAGAATTCACACATGTGGCTCAGCTTATGATTGACAAAAAGTTGGATGTAGACGCTACTAAAACTGTACGTAACATTTTAGCAAAAATTTTGGAAATCGGAAACGCTCCTCAGACAATGACTGCTGAAGACACTACTGATCTTGCCACCTACGAAAGAAATTATAATGTATCCGTGGCATCTAATGCGAAAATAACCAAGCAGCAACGTTATGAAAAAAGAAATTCTAAGAAGGCTCCTCAGTTCTACAAAAAGCCAACTTTTGAAAACGAACAGCTCATAACTCAGCATTATCTCCATAACCCATTGCGTGATCATACTTATTGCTAGGTTGTGTCGTGAAATTATAGTATATTTTGGTCTAAGGTAATTGAGGCAATGACTATATAGACGTATATATACAGTGTTCTTAGTGTTAAATGTGCAACTTGATAGCAACCTTTTCAAGTGTTACAAATTATTATGTGCGTTTAAACTTGTTTTTAAATGTTTTTATTGTGTTAAAGAGTAGTTGAAGAAATAATGTGCAATGTCTATATAAACCCGGTTATAAATCTCAGTAAAATGATATTTCTAACAGTGTTTTGGCGTTCAAGAATCAAGTCCATGCTATATAAATAGGAATTGGGGCACAATTTTCATATCATATTATGTAAATGTACATATATACATAAGTTTTCACGGACTAGAAATAAGCTTCATGTGCGTTTCTGGTCTATGTGTATCCCAGAACAAGACCAATAGAATAAGATGTACACATAGGTATGTACATACATGCATACATACATGCATACATACATATATGTATATATATATATATATATATATATATATATATATATATATATATATATATATATATATATATATATTATTATATATATATATATATATATATATATATATATATATATATATATAATAATATATGTACAACATGCACACATAAATAAATACATACATAATACAAGTGTATATAATTCAAGCGTGTGTATATACTGTATATAAAATGGTCGTAACTAACCGTTAACACATTGTAATGAAACAATCAAAAATCCATCCAAGTACAATCCCCGGAAAATGGTGAAAAAACCATCCAAGCACATTCCAGAAATTGGTAATTGGCTTAATTAAATGCATTGATGAGACTGGGCTCGGCGAGAATAATGAACCCAGTCCCACCAATGCAATTAAAAATAGCCATTCTGTGCGAATGTACAATAGTGAAATGTTTCTGAAAATAATAAAATTACGTGCATACGCGTATATATAATGTACAGTGGCGTAGCCAGGGAAAACGGATCTCAGATGAAATCAATTAAGCTTGAAGGTGCCCTTTAGGTTTTGCTAGTTTGTCAGTATATTTACAGCAAAAGCGAGCAAAAAAGTAGATAAATTGCTCTCAGTCGGACAGGTCGGACAATCAGACTGAAACTATGCACAGAATCTTATGATCCAAATTTTTGACATGTTTAAAATCTGAAATCGAAGGAAAATTGTTGTTGCAACATTGGCGGTGTTAACAAAAAATATGGGTGAAGACTGAAGGGACGCCTTGTGCACACTATTATGCAACTGTTGTGTAGCGCCAATGATTTACACGTAAAATTGAATTATTTGAGAGATGCTACCGAAAAATTGGCAAAATCATTGGTTCATACGCCTTCACGCTTGCTAGTTTTTGTGTAAACTAATAGGCCAAGTGTGATCAATCGGAGAGTAATTTTAAGAAAATTTCTAGTTGTATACAAAGTTTTGCTAGAGGTGTGTTGAAAACAACAAATTCAGGTGTGTTGAAAACAACAAATTCAGCAGCAATAAATTGTCTAAATATTTATTATTAATGGAGACGACAACCACGCATGTATATATGAGGAAAAACCCACCTACCCCCCCCCAAAAAAAAAAAACGAAAGGCCGGTGTGGTATATATATTCCGCAAAAATTAGGTAAAACTTATATACACTTTAAATATTACAAAAATTAGTGTATTTTTGTCAATAAGTGGGGTAGGGATAGGGTCGCCTAGCAGGAGATGACCCCCCCAAATTTTTTACCACTTTATAGCCTCATTATGATATGTAATCGCAACTCTGGCAGTTAACCTTTTGTGCATCAGCTACAGCGGATATTGTAGTTTATTTATAGCAGACAACTATGATAGGCTCAAGGTTGCTGTGTTAATACTCTAGGGTGAGGTACATATTATGCCTGAGCGATATCGCAAAATTTGCACAAGCATTCAAGTACATGTATATACATTCAACTTTGAGCGCTTATAACTAAAAAACGGTGAGTCCTAGACCCTTAATCGACTGAACATGTTATATGAGCGCAAAGGTTAAATTTGTACATAACTGCCCCCCTGCCCCTTTTTAAAAAATTGCCTAAATATATGAAGAAAGTACAATTTAGGCAACAGTACAGTGGCGTATAGAAGGCTGGGGGCTGAGTGTGCTGCAGCTTCCCGGTCTCAATCCCATATTGGAGTCTATTGTCTATTTTTTGCGAACGAGCACGTGTTGAAGACGGGTTAAATGCAGTTGGGGGGGACGCATAGTGGACCTACTTTTTGAGTAGAGCACCTTGGGGAAAGCATTTTTGCTTTAAGAACCCCCCTTTCCCGAAATCGGAACCTTCAGTGAGGGACTTTTTCGCATTTTTTCGGAAACCCGTATTTTTTTCTTCTAAATGAGTTTAGACAAAATCGGAATACCGTATAAAATTATATAGAACCAAAACAAAGGCCTTCCGAAAAATTGGTCAAATTTACCAGAATCGTCCAATTTTTGACCAAATTCAAACTGGGCTTCAATTTAGGCTTAGGCTTAGTATCCGGCTTGGGCTTATGCTAAAGTTCAGACTTAGGCTTAGGCTAAGTACTGAAAAAATTGAAATTTTCAGGAAAAATCACGCCAGCTTAGCCTAGAGAATCCCGCCAACTAAGCCCAGACGATGCCTCAAAATTTGGAGGTGGGAACATTTTGAAAATAAATGAAAAAACTGCCTAGACATGTATGTAGACGATAAAGCAGCTGTTACAAACAAAAATAATTCATTTCAAAATTGCGGGAAACACGTCATAAAATTGAGCACAAAAACGCCACAGGGAAAAATTAAAAGCAAAATTTGGAATCTGGCATTGATGTATGAGTTCTACATGCGATTCACAGCATTACTAGTCGACCAGTGTTTCTGACCCCAAATTTTTGTTTTTGCATCTTCTGTTCGTCCCTCGCATCTACATACAAGCCGAACACGCACAACAGGAACAGTTTGACGCAGAAGAAAAGACAGAAGTAACTGCGCATGCGCAAATCGCGGTCGTCTCCAGCCAATCGCTGATTGCATCATCTCGACATATAT
>JASANF010004164.1:0-18201 GCA_030248245.1 Trissonchulus sp. WLG1_4 | reverse complement strand
AAAAATGCACACCAGTAGCAAAATCGTCATCAGAACACGTAAGACAAATAAACATAAATGTTTTACTCAAAGCAAAATCACAATGAACACACAATATTACTCAACAATATTCAAAGTTCTAAACATTTTTCCAACACTGACTAACTGAGATAGCGTTCAACTTTTACTTCACGAATTTTTCTAAATTGTTAAAAAAACAATTTTCTAATTCCAAGCTTGGGTTGGGTTATGATCGGTCACCGCTGACTGCACCTGCTCCTAATGACAACTTTGTGGCAGAACTGTCACGCCTAGCCATTTAGCGACGCTCGATTCACTCAGATACACCCCACACATCCTCGACAAGTAACTGATTCTGTGAAACACAGCCGCGTCACGTTTCACTAGTGTGAGATTATTGCTCTGAAGCAACATCATGAATGAAAGGGTTGAACAGGCTCTGTAAATCCCGTCTACAGTGCTGCCGTGGCGCTGCCATTCAACCACAAGCGAAACCAGAGTGTTGCAGACTGGTTGCTTAGCAACGGCGGGTTTCAATGTTGCTAAGGCGTCGGCGTGGCAGAGAGTCTGAGCGTTGAAATGAGCACTTCGCCCAGGCCCAGTTCACTGATGCAGCCAATGACCGTCCCATTCTCGTCTACCACTTCCACAGACACTGCAAGCGGACCCTGCAACCACCACACTTCCGTTTCAACTTCAACACGAAACATACATGCAACAGCTTTCGAGGACATGCTCCACCACAAAGACCCCCCTCGCTTTCCAATTCTACAACTCCCTGTACTACAAGTTTCATAGTAAGTTCCCACTCAACATGAGCTCAATGCAAGTCTTTAATAATGGCCTTACCTGTAAACGCTGCAGATGTTTGAGCAAGAAACGAGCCCCTCGCTTTCCTTCCACCGACACCATGCTTTGCTCCGCAATGCCAATGCACTGCAACATAACATGCTAAGATGGATTAAACGGATTAGATTAAAATTTGTTTTGCCAATAACTCATGACATCGTTTATGGATTTATACGCAACTTGCAATTTCAATTATTTGTGGCACCTCCCGCTTGTGGACAAAATTTATTCAGTCTATGTCAAAATCGAGATAAGTTATTAGGCAACCAATTTTTAATCTAATCCGTTTACGAGATAAGTTATTACGCAAACAATTTTTAATCTAATCCGTTTAACCCATTTTAGAAATTGGCCTTCACGCTCACACTCAATGCAACTTATGCTGCCACACAATTTCTTATTGTCTAAGAGCTGCTTCCATAAATGGTTTAACGGATTAGATTTAAACGGATTATTTGACTATGAGACCGCAAATGATAGCAAAGCAGATACTGAAATTTGGCAACGATGGCTTACTTTGCTTAGGTTGGTTTAGCGCATTTATTTTTTAAATGCTTGACTAAATTAGCAAGCTGTTTAGTGTGTTCCACCAAAGAATACTTTGAAATGGCTACTGGAACCGGAACCAACAATAATTAGATGGAACCGCAACCGCAACCAAGGGCCTATTCCTTTACCGGATTATACGGACTGGACTTATTTTAGTCCGAGGTTTTGGAATGACAAGTCGGACTAAACGGACTAAACGGTTTAAAATAAGTCAGCGGCTTAATTTTAGTCCAAACCCATTCCTAAACTACCACCGGATTAAACTTTTTAGTCCGATCCTATTCCTGAACTACCACCGGATTAAACTCTCTACTGGACTAAAATTAGTCCGATTAAAAAATTTCCGTTCCTAAACCGGATTTAAATAAGTCTCTTTAGTCCACTCACTGCATTTTACATGGCGTTTTAGTCCGCGTTCTGTTACGCGGATCAAACGGACTTAACGTCCCGGTGCCCCCCAATTATTCACTTGCTACTTCTGACTATCTCAACCGATTTGGACGATCTATATATCAAATTGTAACTGAATAAATGGGCTATTTAATGGTGTATTTCAGTTATCGGTTTAAAAACGTATTCCAAAAAATCTTCGTCAAAATTGCTTTTTTTGGTCAATTTTTAACAAATTCTTGTCAAAAATTTAAAATTTGTTTCAAAAATGGGTTTTTAAAAAGAATTTGGATATGTTATTTTAATAAAAAAATTTCAAAAAGTTCTTTAATTAATTTATTCAAGTCGGCTTCGAAATCCAACCAGTCGTCGTCTAGGCGAACGCTTTAACCACTTGGCTACGCCTTCCTGAACGATAACGTGCTAAATAGTCTTTATATATAATGGATAGTAAAAAATTAATATATTATCATTTGCAGCTAGTTTTTTGCATTATGTGCAGCTGCAAATACATTTTTTATATTGCGAAAACGCTGTACTCAAACAGCGAGTAAATGGTCAACTTCAACTGCTCAGCCAATCAGAGTACAGTTTGTAAGCGGAGACAAAACTGATTGGATGGTGCGAAAAAACATTACAGTTGCACCAGAAATTCAAATTTATCAGTACCGGGAAGTTTAAGTTTAGGAATGACACCGGACTAAATTAAGTCCGACTAAATTTAGTCCGATTGTAAATTTGGTCCATTGCAAAACGACCGGATTAAACAGTTTAGCGCGAAAAATTAAGTCCAGCTTGATAGGACTAAACAGACTTAAAAATCAGCGCGCTATCTGTTAAGTCCGTTTAATGCGGAGGTTTTGGAATGGCTTTTTTCAGCATAATTTTTAAACCGTTTAGTCCGATTATAATTAACCCTTTAATCCGGCAAAGGAATAGGCCCCAAGTTTTCCGGCTGGAACCAGAACCGATTAGAAAATTAGAATACTCAACCGATCCGAACACTCCTTCTTCTAGTCCATCACCAATTAAGATCAGTTCAGCTAACTGTTGTGGGACTTACTTGGGGTACTTTGAGCAGGGCCAGGTAGGTGTGTGAGCTGTCGCCTGCCTCCACACACGTGAATACGTACATGAGGTTGGTGAAGTAGTTCCAGAAATCGAACCACAGGGAGACGCGCAGATCCGGACGATCCGGCAAGGCGTGCAGTTGGGGCTGGGGGAGCACTGGAATAATGGGGGGAAATTATGGATAATATTGGGGACAAAGGGGGGGGGGGGTGAAACAATGGGGCAATTAAATTAGGTGGGGGGGGGGCAGGTAGCGAGGGCACCCACTGTCTTTTAGTTTTTTTAAAGTTGAAAATAGTTTTCGTTCTGATTTACTGCCTTCTGACGCCCCCACCCCCTCCAGAGCCAGAAACCACAAATATTATCAATTCCCCTTCATCACAACACTTTGTTGCTGTCCCACTCGAAACCCTAGCGGTGGAATTCATAAAGACAGTCTTAGCTCAGTCTAGGTAAACTTAGTTTCAGGGCAACAATTTTATAACCTATGTCTAGTCATCTAACCATAACCTAATCATCTAATCATAACCTGGCATATTTTCATGCCAAATTTTATGAGGGGGGGGGCGCGACGACCGAAATGGGGGGGCTGCTCCAAATTCAAGATAAAACACTATTTTTAGGCGAACAAATGGCTCTTATACGTTAAATGTTACGTTTTTATACGTTATTATAGCTCCACTGATACCAAATTTAACATTAGGGGGGCACCCCATCTGAAATGGAAGGGCCCAAAATGAAGGGCTCCAGACCAAATGGGGGGCGCCCGCCGCCCCCCCCCCCAGCCCCCCACGAAAAATGTGCCATAATATACCTATCTAACCTGCAGAAGTTTTCGTCACAATGGACTAATTTGTGGCAATATTATAAGGAGTTAGATCGGCAATATTATAAGAACTTAGGCCAAACTGACTGTGCAGACACTGCCACTGATAGCTGCGTAGGTTGAAGGTGGTGGTGTGCCCGCTGGCTTGGATGGGATCTGTGAGACTTCGTGGCAAACTGAGACAATGGCGGATTTCGGGAAACTGATAGTCGCACACCTCCGGGTCCAGGCCCACGTCTGCAATACATAGTCAGAAAATAAAAAAATAAATAAATAAATGTAAATAAATAAATAAATAAACGTAAATAGTGAGGGACTTCGAAAGAGGATCCGCACTACTGGAGGTTATGATCATACATATAACAGCACAAAAAATTTGGGTACCGCTCCCCCCCGTGTCAACTCACTTTTGACCCCCGCTCCCAAAAATGATGCAATTTTTCCTTTTTAGACCAAAAAACACCGATTTTTACAATTTTTGGCTAAAATATTGGTAAAAATTGCTTAAATATCACAAAAATCTTTCAAATTTTGGCCAAAATTTTACTCCCGCCCTCCCTCCCCTCTTTTACTCCCGACCCTCCCCCCTCTTTTTCTCCTGGCGGGACCCACCATCCCACCCCGAGGACCGAATTTCGGGTCTTCCCCCCCGTCCCCCCAACTACATGTATGGTTATGATCGGATTCGCTCACCCTGAATGACTTTATCCAGAATCTGTGTGACGGGAATGTTTTGGGCGATGTACTTTTGGAAATACTTCATGAAAATGCCGTTCTTCTCGTTGGGTTTCTCGTACGCACTCACCCCGTAGCTCCTGCAACAGACAGTTGGAAAAGATTAAACTCTTAACAATCCACAAAATTCAAACCGGTCTGTGTTGTTGTCGATAAAACCCGGCTGACACGTGGCTTCTTGTGATTATCGGTTTGGCCCTAACTAGCTATATTATAGAAACCTGTGCGGACAGACGTATATATAAACAACAACGGCAGAGTCACTGTTTGTCCAGTTTTGTACGCCAAAAATCGGCGAAATTGCTAGTTTCAATTGTTTGCAGCAGAGGAGCAAAATTTGTCCTTGCCCTTGTCGTGGTGTCCCTCAACGACAACTAAGGCCTAACCCAGTGATAATCACAACACAGTTTTTGAATTATCTATAGATACAGTAATACTTGCACTTGGTTTAGTAAATTATGTATATAATATGCAAGGCTGCATATACAATGTTATGAGACAATTTAACCTAATCCACTAACTAAAGTTTATGAATTGGATTTCAAAACAGTCACTGGCTTCCTTCATCCCCCCATAAAGTCCACAGCAAATCCAACAATTTAGCAACAACAAGTTCGTACAAGCAATAATATTTGCACGTCAGACAAAATGACTAACGTTGCAAAACCAAAGACGGTATTCCGATTGACCACAGGTTTCTGATCAAAAGCAGACTCTGACGTGGCAAAGGAAGACCTAAAATAAAAACATTTTCAACTCAACTTGCCCAAAGTCAATATAAAACTGTCATTTATAATCAAAAATACCGAAGTATAGCTAACTTAAACCAGAAGTTACACTTGATATAAATTCTTATTGTCCCGAACGCCCAAAATTCTCAATAACTGAAAAAATCGCTACCATTTCCTTCTCAAGACCTCACGTGTGATTAATTTAATAGAAAGTGGAAACAAGCCCCCCACCTCCATTTCAACATACTGAACACTCCTGATGAACAAGAAACGTAGCAATAGATACAAAAACATGAAACATTTCTGAAAATTTCGTCCTAAACAATTAATCACAGAATAATATTGTCTGGTTGGGCACTTCAAAAATGTTGGCGGCCAAGGCTAGGCTTTCGGCGCTTAACTTTCAGAGCTAGCATTCAGCTATACTTTGGTTTCGGGTTATAGTTGGAGACTAACCGTTGGACACTACAGTAGATTTCACAAAGGTGGTTTTACTAAAACATGGTTTTACGTACGTTTTTATATGATTTGCACTATATAATTTCATTACGAAATATCGCTTGATTCGTTACGAATTTCGTAGATTTTCTTAAACCATGGTTTTGCGCAGTTGAAATTTGAAACCTGCAGCACAGCACGTCCCTGTTTTGCTGACATTTCCACCGCGCTAAAACCATGGCTTAAAAAAATCTGCAAACTTCGTAACGAATCAGGCGATATTTCGTAATGAAATTATGGCAAATCGTATAAAATCGTACGTAAAACTATGGTTTAGTAAAACCACCATTGTGAAATCCACCCTAACAAAAGGCCCTACCCGACCATCTGTCGACAAATGTCGAGCAGAATGATGTTGAGGGCGGGCTGTCGCTGCTGGACTGCCTTCAGTACCTCGACCACGCACAGACAACTGGACGCCGTCAGAGAGTCCCCCGGACTGTCCACCGGCAACAGGCTGCAGCGTCCGGCGTGCTCCACCCCGTGGCCCGCGAAATAGAACAAAGCTGAAACAATTCCCATCAATCAGTATCTATCACATTGCGCAAAAGTGCAAAAAAAGTGCAAGTATTTGCTGTTGTTGCTGCTGCTACTACAATACTTCGAGGGGGGGGTGTCATGGTGGTGGTCTGTTGTGTGTGTGTGTGTGTGTGTGTGTGTGTGTGTGTGTGTGTGTGTGTGTGTGTGTGTGTGTGTGTGTGTGTGTGTGTGTGTTGAGCAGCTGGCGTTCACCGTAGGAAGGTAAGGAGGTACGTAAAGACCTCCACGGGCTGGGATTAGATTAAACTTTGTTTTATCCGTAACTATCTATGAAGTTATACAAAATTTGACACAGCAATTGTTTGTAAGCAAACAGCTCCCGCTTGTACAAAAAATTTTGAAAGCATAACTCAACGCTGAGAGTAGCTATTAGGCAAACAAATTCTAATATAATCCGTTTAATCCATTTTGGGAATTGGCCTCAAGAGTCCAGCATACTAATCCGTTTAATCCATTTTGGAAATTGACCTCAAGAGTCCAGCATACCAGTAATATTATTTTAAAAATATTTTGTCAAATATTAGGGCCCATTCCTTTACCGAATTAAAAGGTTAATTTTAATCGGATTAAATTGTCTAAAAATTAAGCATAAAAGTGCCATTCCAGAACCTTCTGATTAAACGGACTTAACTTTTAGCGCGCTACTTTTTAATCGGACTAAACGGACTTAACTATGCACGCTAATGTTAAGCGTGCATGTTAAATCCGTTTAGTCCAGTGGTAGTTTTGGATAGGGGTCGGATTAAAATTAAGCCGCTGACTTATTTTAACTCGTTTAGTCCCTTTCACCCGATCTTCCATTCCTAAACCTCGGCCTAAAAGTCCAGTCCGTATAATCTGGTAAACGAATAGGCCCTTAGTGTATTGAGTGCACAGGTGATGGGACAGACCATAGACGCCTTGGTTGATGAGCTCGGCGTACTCCCGAACGGCCGTGCGCATCTCCCGCAGGCTGAGGTCGGCCAGCGTGACCGTCTTGAATCCCAGCGACATCAGCTGGGCCGACAGCGACTCGGCGTCTCGCAGGGGCGCGCCCAGGGCCGGCAGGTGCTCGTAGGCCGCGTTCGCAATGATCAGGGCCACTTTGTCCACTGCTGAAACACAGCATGACTATTTGATGGGGGGAGATAAGCTAATCAAATCAGAATCTCATGTATCGCATACATGTATGAGGGGGGAATGGGGAAAATTTAGAAAAATTGGCACTTTTTCTGAAAAATTTTACAAAATTTAGGGTATATTTGGTCGATCAGGGGGGAGGGAGGGTCCCCAAAATTTGGCCTTAGAGCCCCCCCCCAGGGTTGGCAAGTCTCGGGTTTGCAACCGAGACCGAGACCAGGCAACCGAGACCACCCAAACGAAACCTACGAGACCGAGACCAGCCCTTAGGGGACCTTTTTTCAAGTTTCAAGTTCAAAAATTTGAGATACTTTGAAACGTGAAAATATAGTTATTAAGTTACAAAAAAGTGACCATTAGGTTAGGTTGTATATATATGAGTGCTTGTGAAGTTGCGAGAAACTAAACATCTGAACGACCGGATGCATGAGAGTAGGTGAGTGACAGCCGGAGAATAGGATTATTTTGCCGCTATTTTGTCAACTTTTGGTTATTTTTTAAAAGTTTCGGACATTTCTTCGCATACCACGTTTTATAGTGCCAGCGTAGAATCGTCCGTGCTGGTGCAGTAGTGCTATCAGAAGTTCTGACAGCAGCAGCATCACGGACCAGAAAAGTTTCTCCCGCTGACACAGTTATGTGGGGGGAAGGTTTGATGCCCCAACCGCTCCATAGCCCAAAAAGCATTTGATTGTACTTAGGTTTTTTCAGATACTTAATGTTTTGACATGCATTGAGAGGTTGGGGCTCAAGAAATTCAATTAAACTGCCATCCAATTCGCGATTAGTAAAGTCGCAGAAGTCAGCAAATTTCTAACTACAAATCAGCGACGAAGTTAGCACTATTTGGTATATAAATGATGGTCAGTATTTTTACTGTTTAACGTAAGAGGTTCCACATACAAATGCAAGATCGCTAAGTCAGACAACCCATTCTAGCTCAAACTTTGATTATAAAATCTAGCTTGATTAACTTGAAATTAGCCAGAGTTTGCCGGTGAACTGACATTTTTCTGCAGCAGACAGTTTTGACCATTTCATGCTTGGCATTCTGTTGGAAACTTAAATTGATGATAAGGTGATTTTGTAAAATTTTGAAAACTTAAGTCTCATCTGAAATACCGAGACAACCCTATGGCAGGTCTCGGTTTTCCTACCGACACCGAGACCGAGACCGAGACCAGCTTAGTCTCGGGTTTTTTTACGAGACCGAGACTGCCAACCCTGCCCCCCCCCATAATTTTGACCCCGTTACATGCATGCATGTACGCATTTGTTGTTTTTGATTGTGCACATAGCAAACAGAGTGAGAAGTAGGCTTGCTTGCATTGATTGCATGCAAAAATCTTAAATTTAACGGGCGATTTCGGTGGAATATTAAAAATCCCACCCCACTCCTCCAAACTTTTGATCAGGACCCTCCATCTTCAAAACAACAACATGCTGACTGCCATGAAGCACAGGTGTTTCCTTTTTTAAGTTATTTAAAGCTCCAGTCTCGCTACCTTAACCAACCAAGCCGGAACAACCTACTACGCATGCGTCAGTCCTTGCAAACGATGCTCCGTGGTTTTGGCTAGTAAACAATGTACACGGAGGTCTGAGCAAACACTAGTTCAGATTAAACACTCCAATATAAGCACCCCTCAGAAACTGACCCGTCAGACTGTCATCTTTGCAAATATCATTATCCGTATTTGTTGCTTCACTTTCGCCAATCTGAAAAAGCATAAAAACTACGCCAAATTCTCCAAAACTCACTGATTATGGAGAAATTGTTGAGGTTACTCCGTATGTCGCATGCCAACATGTGTTTGTTGTGTCATGCTTCTGCTGTCAGTTATCTGTCCATTACTCGTAGGCCCATCTCCGACTGGACACTGCCCATCACTGTTTTTTTTAAGTAAAAAAGTGCGAAACACCGCACTTTTTTCTGAAATTTCGCACTTTTTTTCGCCATGTGCGTCCCGTGACGCACTTTTTTTCGGCTGAGGCTGAAAGATGTCATAGCTGATTTGACCAAAAAGTGCCGAAAATAGCATTTTCGTCGCGAAAATTTTAAAAATTTTCCAAAATTGCGTCGAAACCATCCAATTTGTAAAACTGTCTGATGTGTCTAACGTTTCAATATTGATCTATATACAGCTACAACTGGTTTCAATGACAGTTTACAACGTATTACGATTAGTTATGATTAAGATTATGATTATAAAAAAGTCATGTCGAAGCATGCCTCACCCAGCAAGTTTTTTAAAAGCATCAATTAATGCCAATAGGTTTAAGACGATTGCCACGCTAGTAACAAAGTTTGAAATAGTAGAATTCTATTATATATATATATATGCAATAAAAATAGATATATTGCAATATATTTAGCAAATAAAACGTATAAATTTCTAGATGCTGAGACACTACGGCCAGGTTCCTAGTTATTTAAAGTCCCCGACTCTCAGCCACCAGAATTTATAAGTTAAGCTCAGCTTTCGCACACTTTGAAATGGGCAAGGCGAGGGCGTACCCAGGAAAGGGCAGATAGGCGGAATTCGCCCCCCCCCCTCCCCCGAATTTTCCCCCAGTGAATTTTTACACAAGGGTCCTGCCTTTTGCCATTATTGCCTGATCATGAAAAACTTTCGATAAGTTTCCATCCAATTGATCAAATTTGGTCTAAAAATAAAAGAATTTCCCAATTTTTTTCCTGGGGGCTGCCGCTCCCAGGCCCCTGCAACTCTTAGCAACGCGATCATCCATTTTTAATTCACATTTTTATGTTATGTTAATATTAAAATAGTGCATTTTAAACCATTACAAAAAATCAAAAAGCCATTCCCTCAGAAATTTTTTTCTAGGTACGCCACTGCTTAAAGGTAGAAATGAAAGCTTTGTCAGAAAATTTTTTTTAAAACCCCAAAAACGTAATTGAGGATGGCCAGTACCATAATAAAGTGATTTTCATCTAAAGCAGGCGCTTAAATAGCATTATAGTAGCTCTGCGCACATTTTTTCAAAATGACGCAAAAAAAATTGGGCATGTGCGTCAGACGACGCAAAATTTTTGACGAAAAAAAAACACTGCTGCCCATAGCCTGCTAAATCCAGACAAACCGCATCCGTTGGCCTTCCTGTGTTCCACGTGTCGCGACTTAGTGCCACAGGTGCCTAATCTCGCTGAGCAAATCAAGGATCTAAGATCGGAACTAGCTTCACTACGATTCCAGCAGGATGTCCTGCAAGTCAGACCAGCCCCACCATCGGTTCTACCCGCAGCATCTGCCGATCAGTCTCGAACTCTTGATGCCATTCTGGACCGTATGGCAGTGCTTGACAACAAGATCGAATGTTTGGCGAACTCTCTTGACCACAGATGTACATGGGGGGGGTGTGGGGGGGGCAAGCGCCCCCCCCCCCTTGTTCCGGGACAAGCCCCCCTCAGATTTGACCCGTCGGCACAAGCCCCCCTGCTTGGTGCTTGAAAACTGTGCCCAAAATCGCCCCAGATCGCTGAAAAAGGCTTCAAAAATGAGCAGAAAGTGAAAATATTTGCGTTTTTGTCAGTTCACGCCACCAAAAAATCGGGACAAGCCCCCCCTAAAATTTCGAAAATTCCGGGACAAGCCCCCCCCCCAGCGCGACACCCCGTGTACATGTATGCTCTTGACTTGAATCGGCTAATCTCGGGTTTGCAAAATCGGTTGCTGAAACCACAAAAGATGCCATTTTCAAGACTATGGTCGAGATAGAGGAGAGACGGGAGAAGCTAGATAATGTTTGCATTTTTGGTCTGGCGGAGTCTGCGGAGAAACTGGACGTGGATTTGGTTCGAGATATGCTAGTGGTCGCTGGCCTAAAGCGCGACCTAGATGTTGATGCGTGGCGTGACGCGCCTCAGAGAAACGGTCCAAGGTTGCTCAAAGCGCGGGTGATTAACCAATCGGCAAAGCGTGATATTCTTGCCGCGGCACGTGCCAGGAAATTCCCGCGAGAAGTGGCAAATCGACGTGATTTAACGTACCAGGAGCGAGTAACCAAGCGAGAGGCGGTTGCAGCTTATCAACGGGGCTATGTCTCGGTTGGTATGAACCACGCTTTCATTTCTCCCAAAGCAGAGGGTCACCAGCGAACCTGCCTAGCGGTCTAAAATTGCATCCTTCTAGTCTTTTTCAACCTGCTAAAATTCAAAACTCTCCTTCGCTTCTCAACAACATACCGACATTGACGTGATCAGCAAATCACTGACATTGACGTGATATTTAAGTCCCTATTGGATACAGCACTGTGAAGCGGAGCAAATAAAACGTATAAATTTCTAGATGCTGAGACACTACGACCAGGTTCCTAGTTTTTCAAAGTCCCCGACTCTCAGCCACCAGAATTTATAAGTTAAGCTCAGCTTTCGCACACTTCGAAATGGGCAAGGCGAGGGCGTACCCAGGAAACGGCAGATGGGCGGAATTCGCCCCCCCTCCCCCGAATTTTTTCCCAGTAAAATTTTACACAAGGGTCCTGCCTTTTGCCATTATTGCCTGATCATAAACAACGTTCGATAAGTTTCCATCCAATTGATCAAATTTTGTCTAAAAATAAAAGAATTTCCCAATTTTTTTCCTGGGGGCTGCCGCTCCCAGGCCCCTGCAACTCTTAGCAACGCGATCATCCATTTTTAATTCACATTTTTATGTTATGTTAATATTAAAATAGTGCATTTTAAACCATTACAAAAAATCAAAAAGCCATTCCCTCAGAAATTTTTTTCTAGGTACGCCACTGCTTAAAGGTAGAAATGAAAGCTTTGTCAGAAAAATTTTTTTAAAACCCCAAAAACGTAATTGAGGATGGCCAGTACCATAATAAAGTGATTTTCATCTAAAGCAGGCGCTTAAATAGCATTATAGTAGCTCTGCGCACTTTTTTTCAAAATGACGCAAAAAAATTTGGGCATGTGCGTCAGACGACGCAAAATTTTTGACGAAAAAAAAACACTGCTGCCCATAGCCTGCTAAATCCAGACAAACCGCATCCGTTGGCCTTCCTGTGTTCCACGTGTCGCGACTTAGTGCCACAGGTGCCTAATCTCGCTGAGCAAATCAAGGATCTACGATCGGAACTAGCTTCACTACGATTCCAGCAGAATGTCCTGCAAGTCAGACCAGCCCCACATCGGTTCTACCCGCAGCATCTGCCGATCAGTCTCGAACACTTGATGCCATTCTGGACCGTATGGCAGTGCTTGACAACAAGTTCGAATGTTTGGCAAACTCTCTTGACCACAGATGTACATGGGGGGGGGGTGTAGGGGGGCAAGGCCCGCCCCCCCAGATTTGAAATTCCGTGACAAGCCCCCCTCAGATTTGACCCGTCGGGACAAACCCCCCTGCTTGGTGCTTGAAAACTGTGCCCAAAATCGCCCCAGATCGCTGTAAAAGGCTTCAAAAATGAGCAGAAAGTGAAAAAATCGCTAAAAATATTCGAATTTTGCAAAAAATTACCCATTTTTACTCAAAAAGTGGAGATTTTTGTGTTGTTGAATTATTTGTATTCCCCTGTGAATGATTTTTTGTCATCCAAATGTTTAGCGGTAGATCTGCTTTTCAGAGATTGCAAAGTTCGCCTTGGCGATTTTTACCGACCACCAAGAGACATGGGAGCTCTGCAATCCCTGAAAGACGATATAACTGTCTGTATGTCAGTAAAAAAATGTGATATAATAGTTTTTGTTGGGGACCTAAACCTTCCGTCTGTAAACTGGTCAACTTGGAGTTCAACACTGAAATTAGAACAGTTATTTCTTGATGAAGTAGGTAGTTACGGTTTTAGGCAACTGATCGGATTCCCAACTCGTCTGAACCCTCCCCATATTCTTGATGTGTTATTTGTAAATTGGCCAGATATAGTAGTGGGTATTGACTGTTGCACACCAGTTGGTACATCTGATCATGCGTCAATAAGTTTTTATTTAAAAGTTGGAGGAAAAATTGAGAAAAGACAGTGGTTTAAAAACTTCTATGCAATGGACAAAATTGCTATTAGCTCAAACTTATCTGCGATTGACTGGAATGCTGTTTTTTGGGAAAATAGAATTAATCACAATAATATTGATATTGTGGAAAGTTTTTGGTAAACTTTTAAAACTATTGTTCATGGTATCATTGGTGCTTTTGTTCCCCGTGTTAGGTCAGTGAAAAGTAAATTGAGCTGGCCAACTAATTTACGTCAACTGGAGGTTCAGGAAGATACTACTTATGAAACATGGGTTACAGATATGGATTATCTGTCAAAGTTTAGATATCAGGAGTTATGCTTTTTATTCAAGCGTGAGCTGAAGTTTTTTGCGCTTACGAAGAATCATTAGCTCGTAAACCAAACAAAAAACAGTTTTTTTCGGTATACTGGGCAAAAAATTAAGCCTAAATATGGTATTCCGGTGCTTCTGGCTGATAAAAATCAGTTAGCTATTTCCGACCTTGAAAAGGGTGAGCTTCTGAATAATCATTTTGCTTCCGTTTATACTATTGATGATAATAAGTTGGTTGATTGTAGTCACTTAAATATTTTTGAACATTGTTGTAGTATGAATTTTGATGTCTTAGATATTTATCATCATCTTAAAAGTTTGAAATATAGTTTAGTTACTACTGGTCCTGATGACATTCCTTATACGTTTTATAAAATTTTTGCTGCAGAACTGGCCTTTCTGATTTTTTTTATAACTGATTTTGCATATAGACTGTCTTATATTTCTAGGGATTGGAAGGATGCCAACATTGTTCCTATTTTTAAAAATAAAGGGGCCAGATCGAAAGTAGATACCTATAGAGATATTTCTTTGACTTGTGGAGCGTCAAGACCTCTCGATTCGATGTGAATTACACTATTCGGTGTTTCTGTTTGGACAATGATGTATTTTCTATATATCAGCATGGTTTCCTCCCTGGGAGATCTACAGTCACAAATTTATTATTAGCGACAGAGTCGTGGGCTAGATCTC
The DNA here is from genome assembly GCA_030248245.1 of Trissonchulus sp. WLG1_4. NCBI lineage: Eukaryota > Metazoa > Nematoda > Enoplea > Enoplida > Ironidae > Trissonchulus > Trissonchulus sp. WLG1_4. The sequence goes on along the minus strand of JASANF010004164.1, from coordinate 3,908 downwards.
TGGAAGGGGGAAATTGTGTGGATATTGCTTATATCGATTTTAAGAAAGCCTTCAATGCAGTATGTCATAGGAAACTACTGCGAAAGTTCGCACGTTTTATATAGGGGTAAATTATTAAACCTAGTGAAAGAATATATGACTGATCGCAGGCAACGTGTTAGAATTGAAGATATTGTGTCTCCATGGTGTAAGGTGTCAAGTGGGGTCCCTCAGGGTTCGGTCTCGGTCCCTCTCTGTTCTTATTTTATGTGAATGATGCAGTAGAGTTGTTGAACGATGCTACTTTTTGGTTTGCTGATGACTCAAAAAATTTTTACGAAGGCAGTTTGCGCTGTAATTTTCTACAGTCGGCTCTCGCTCGACCAGTTTGTAAAATTGGCCAACAATTGGCAAACGAGTATATCAACAGCGAAATCATTTATTATGTATCTTGGTCGTGCAAATCATAGTGGAACATATTTCATAAATGGGGAACCACTAAGTGGAGTCAAGAGCTGTTCGGATCTGGGGGTTATTATATCTTCTAACTTGAAGTTTTCTGATCATATTGCAAAAATTGTTAAAAAAGCGAATAGTCTTCTTTATTTGGTCACAGCTTGTTGTATTTCAACAGAACTAGATATTATGGTTACTTTGTTTAAGTCATATGCACGTCCTAGTCTTGAATATGCCTCAGAAGTCTGGAATCCCTATTTAAAATTTTGAAAAAATGGGGGGGGGGGGGTCGGGTTGGTGGGGCCGTTGGTGAGGGGAGAGAGAATAATTTTGTGCCCCCCCCCCCCCTTATCGGGGACATTCAGGCTATTGAGCATGTTCAGAGGAGGTTTACTAGACACTTTATAGAACTCAGGCATCTTGAATATCAGTCTCGTTGTGAAATTTTAGGTTTAAGAACTCTTGAGTTTCGGCGTCTTTTTCGTGATCTTGTTTTAACATATAAAATTGTTCATGGTCTGACTGTTATTAATCCGTTTAAGTATTTCAATTTCAATACTGCTGGTAGAACCAGAGGTCATAGATTTAAACTGTATATGCCTAAATGCAGACTCAATGCAGTTAAGTTTTCATTTTTTTCAAGAGTAGTACAGCCATGGAATAATCTCCCTGAAAATTTGGTTTCGGCACCCAATGTAAAGAAATTTGCGGAATGGCTAGCAGAAAGTCCGGAGATACTTTTAGACTATTTGAAAGTTTATAAGTTTGTTTAATTCTGTTGTTAATTTGTGAAATAAAGTTTATATATACTATACGTTATTATGCCACAATATACCGCGTGTGCTTTATTTGTGAAGTAAATTTTCTTCTTTCTTTCTTCTTTCTTCCCTCATATTGCCGCAGTGACCCACCTTGGCATATCAGGACAGAGCAGCTAACACCGTACACACCAATCCCGTTCAAAAACGCAGCCTTACCGCGCAAAATGAAGCGTGATATGGCACATAGACGAAAGCTGAAATCTCCCTCATATTGCCGCAGTGACCCACCTTGGCATATCAGGACAGAGCAGCTAACACTGTACACTCCAATCCCGTTCAAAAACTCAGCCTTTACGCGCAAAATGAAGCGTGATATGGCACATAGACGAAAGCTGACATCTGCCTCATATTGCCGCAGTGACCCACCTTGGCATATCAGGACAGAGCAGCTAACACCGTACACACCAATCCCGTTCAAAAACTCAGTCTTCACGCGCAAAATGAAGCGTGATATGGCACATAGACGAAAGCTGACATCTGCCTCATATTGCCGCAGTGACCCACCTTGGCATATCAGGACAGAGCAGCTAACACCGTACACACCAATCCCGTTCAAAAACTCAGTTTTCACGCGCAAAATGAAGCGTGATATGGCACATAGATGAAAGCTGACATCTGCCTCATATTGCCGCAGTGACCCACCTTGGCATATCAGCATCAGGACAGAGCAGCTAACACCGTACACACCAATCCCGTTCAAAAACTCAGCCTTCACGCGCAAAATGAAGCGTGATATGGCACATAGACGAAAGCTGACATCTGCCTCATATTGCCGCAGTGACCCACCTTGGCATATCAGGACAGAGCAGCTAACACTGTACACTCCAATCCCGTTCAAAAACTCAGCGTTTACGCGCAAAATGAAGCGTGATATGGCACATAGACGAAAGCTGACATCTGCCTCATATTGCCGCAGTGACCCACCTTGGCATATCAGGACAGAGCAGCTAACACCGTACACATCAATCCCGTTCAAAAACTCAGCTTTCACGCGCAAAATGAAGCGTGATATGGCACATAGACGAAAGCTGATATATGCCTCATATTGCCGCAGTGACCCACCTTGGCATATCAGGACAGAGCAGCTAACACCGTACACACCAATCCCGTTCAAAAACGCAGCCTTAACGCGCAAAATGAAGCGTGATATGGCACATAGACGAAAGCTGAAATCTCCCTCATATTGCCGCAGTGACCCACCTTGGCATATCAGGACAGAGCAGCTAACACCGTACACACCAATCCAGTTCAAAAACTCAGCTTTCACGCGCAAAATGAAGCGTGATATGGCACATAGACGAAAGCTGATATATGCCTCATATTGCCGCAGTGACCCACCTTGGCATATCAGGACAGAGCAGCTAACACCGTACACACCAATCCCGTTCAAAAAGTCAGCCTTCACGCGCAAAATGAAGCGTGATATGGCACATAGACAAAAGCTGACATCTGCCTCATATTGCCGCAGTGACCCACCTTGGCATATCAGAACAGAGCAGCTAACACCGTACACACCAATCCCGTTCAAAAACGCAGCCTTAACGCGCAAAATGAAGCGTGATATGGCACATAGACGAAAGCTGAAATCTCCCTCATATTGCCGCAGTGACCCACCTTGGCATATCAGGACAGAGCAGCTAACACCGTACACACCAATCCCGTTCAAAAACGCAGCCTTACCGCGCAAAATGAAGCGTGATATGGCACATAGACGAAAGCTGAAATCTCCCTCATATTGCCGCAGTGACCCACCTTGGCATATCAGGACAGAGCAGCTAACACTGTACACTCCAATCCCGTTCAAAAACTCAGCCTTTACGCGCAAAATGAAGCGTGATATGGCACATAGACGAAAGCTGACATCTGCCTCATATTGCCGCAGTGACCCACCTTGGCATATCAGGACAGAGCAGCTAACACCGTACACACCAATCCCGTTCAAAAACTCAGTCTTCACGCGCAAAATGAAGCGTGATATGGCACATAGACGAAAGCTGACATCTGCCTCATATTGCCGCAGTGACCCACCTTGGCATATCAGGACAGAGCAGCTAACACCGTACACACCAATCCCGTTCAAAAACTCAGCCTTCACGCGCAAAATGAAGCGTGATATGGCACATAGACGAAAGCTGACATCTGCCTCATATTGCCGCAGTGACCCACCTTGGCATATCAGGACAGAGCAGCTAACACCGTACACACCAATCCCGTTCAAAAACTCAGCCTTCACGCGCAAAATGAAGCGTGATATGGCACATAGACGAAAGCTGACATCTGCCTCATATTGCCGCAGTGACCCACCTTGGCATATCAGGACAGAGCAGCTAACACCGTACACACCAATCCCGTTCAAAAACTCAGCCTTCACGCGCAAAATCAAGCGTGATATGGCACATAGACGAAAGCTGACATCTGCCTCATATTGCCGCAGTGACCCACATTGGCATATCAGGACAGAGCAGCTAACACCGTACACACCAATCCCGTTCAAAAACTCAGCCTTCACGCGCAAAATGAAGCGTGATATGGCACATAGACGAAAGCTGACATCTGCCTCATATTGCCGCAGTGACCCACCTTGGCATATCAGGACAGAGCAGCTAACACCGTACACACCAATCCCGTTCAAAAACTCAGCCTTCACGCGCA